>SNQJ01S0002501.1:237300-275528 GCA_010110895.2 Picea sitchensis
GACCAACAACAAAACCAGGATGAGAATGGGAGTGAGAGAGAATGAAAATGACCAAATGAATGAGAGAATCAACGAACATGAGAACCCTCCCAACAAACCACGGATGGGTTTATGTAGTTCGTGGGAATTAAGAACCTCTTGGCCTTCCCCCAAGAAGCTCATGTAACTTCTATTATCCATTAAGAAAAATGGAGAATAAAATATAAAATAAAATTCTTATCCCTTCAAGCCCCCTCTCTTGTGGAATCATATCCCCCTATAACTCTTGTCCTTCGTCTAGTAGTCAGTAAGGTATTTATTATTAATAATGATCAGAACATTAAATATCTTGGGTCACATTAGCCTTTTAATAATGTTTTGGGCACTCTGGCTTCTCAACACTTAACAAATACATTATTTAATGTGGGGGATAAAAAAACGGAGTGTTACATCCCCTCCCCCTTATTGTGGCATTGTCCTTAATGAATATACAAACATGAATAAAAATTCCAAAATTTATTCAAAAAGTTGTGGGTACTTTGCCCACATGGCATCTTCATGCTCCCAGGTAGCTTCTTCAAGACCGTAGCAAGTCCACTAGACTTTTACCATCTATATAACTTGATTCTGGAGCATTTTGAATTTTATGTCCAATACTCACACTGACTCAACCTAAAAGTCTCCCTCTGTCTCTACCTGAATCAGATGCCAATCAATAACATGGTTAGGATCATGTATATATTTTTTTAGCAAAGATACGTGAAATGAATTATGCACATTCATGGAAGCAGGAAATTCAATCATGTATGCAACTGGCCCTGTTCTGTCCAATATCTCGAATGGACCAAAAAATATGGCTTCCATATTTTTACAACTACCCAACTTCAAGGAGCTCTTCTTGGGATTTACTTTCAAAATCACATGCTCCCCCACTTTAAATTCTATTGTTGTCCTATTCTTATCTACATAAACTTTCTGTTTACCCTGAACTACCTTTAAATTCTTCTTAATCTTAACCATCTAGTCTTCCATATCCTTGAGCAACTCTGGCCCGAGTACCATTATATCTGATGGGTTGTCCCAACTCACTAGAGTATTTCATTTCTTACCATACAAAGCTTCAAATGGGATCATTTTGAATGAAGCTTGATACCCATTATTATAGGCAAGCTCAACCAAGTGCAAGTAATCTTCCCACTTAGATGTCTTATCCATCACATACATTCTCAACATGTCTTCGATTACTCGGTTGCCTCTCTCTGTCTTCCCATCTAACTATGGATGGTATATTGTGCTAAATTTCACATTTGTACTAAATCCGTTAAATAATCCCTTCTAGAAATTTGAAGTAAACTTTGTGTCTCTGTCCGAGACAATTGTCTTAGGTATCCCATGCAACCTAGCAATCTTCCTCATGTAATTTTTTGCAATATTAGTTGTTGTATGAGTTGTTTTCATAGGAACAAAATCAATAGCATTTGTCAATTTATCAACCACTACCATGATTGAATCATGTTTTCTTGTCGTCCTCGGAAACTTAGTTATAAAGTCAATGGTTATCACTTCCCATTTCTTCTCTGGAATTGGTAATGGATGTAGAAAACCCGTTGGGTGTCAATGTTCATCATTCACTCTTTGACATTCCATACATCTGGCGATGTAATCAACAACATCTTTTTTCATTCCCAGCCAAAATAATTTGGCTTATTACTCTTGTAGTTGTTTTCTGGTAACCATGATGTACAACATATGGAACATTATGCATTTCTTTTAGTACCAGATTCCTATGTTCTTTGGAACTATGAACACAAATTATATTTTTATTCATAAGTAATCCATCTTCCTTGATCTCATACTCTTTCATCTTTTGTTGTATATCTCCTTGCTGTAAGCTTTCCCTTACCTGTAGGTAATGTTGATCTATAACAACAACATCTAAATATTTTCTCTTCAAGTCTAACTGATGCATACTAACAACCATAACATGCATGAGATGTACTCTTCTACTAAGTGCATCAACAACTTTATTTTTTTTTCCTTTGATATGCTTGATATCAAAGTTGTATTCACTTAAAAATTCCAACCATCTTGTTTTCCTAGCAGTCAAAGTTGGTTGCTCAAAAATATACTTCCGACCAGTATGGTTTATTATTAATTCAAGTCTCTTTCCCATGAGATAATGCCTCTACATTTTCAATGCATGAACAATGGCAACAAGCTCCAAGTCATGTGTGGCATAGTTCCTCTCATGTTCCTTAAGATTTATGGACTCATAACCGATGACATGTCCATTTTGAGTGAGGACTCCACCAATTCCTTCCTTACATGCATCTGTACATACCACAAACATTTCATTTGGGTCAACAATCTTTCACATAGGTGCACTAGTGAGTAACTCCTTCAAATTTAGATTTTCATTCAAATTTAATTCAAATTTAGATGTCCATTTAGATGTCCATTCAAATTTAATTCCCTTATTTTTCAAAGAAGTGATGGGATAAGAAATCTTAGTGAACCCTGCTATAAACCTTTTTCAGTAACTAGCTAACCCCATAAAAGATCTAACTTCTGAAACATTCCTGAGCATTGGCCATCCTCTAATGGATTCAATCTTCTATGGATCCACTTCTATACCTTTTCCTGAAATAATGTTACCTAAGTAATGGCTATTCTCTTGATAAAAAGAACACTTACTCAACTTGGCATACAATTGATGTTCCCTTAGCACTTGCAATACCAATCTTAGGTGATGTTCATGCTCTTCCTATGACTTAGAATAGAAAAGTATGTCATCCAGGAATACTAAGACAAACTTGTCCAAATAATCTATGAATATTCCATTCATTAAGCACATAAAGACAGTTGGTGCATTGGACAATCCAAAAGGCACCACTACAAATTCATAATTCCCATACTTGGTTCTAAAATTTGTCTTATGGATATCTTCTTCTTTGATTCTTACCTGATGGTATCCTGATCTCAAGTCTATCTTCAAAAATATATTTTCTCCTCTTAGCTAATCAAAGAGGTCATCAATTCTAGGTAAGGGATACTTATTCCTTATAGGAGACTTATTCATCTGTCGAAAGTCAAGACACAACCTCAAGGTTCCATATGTCCTTTTGACAAAGAGTATCGGTGCTCCCCAAGGTGAAACACTTGGGTGTATGTACCCTTTCTTCAATAATTCCTCCAACTTCATTTTTAATTCTTTTAACTCTCGTGTGTTCATTATGTAAGGTGTTGTTTACACCAGGGAATCTTCTGGCACTAAATCAATAGAGAAATCTATTTCCTTTTTTGGTGGCAATCCTGGTATTTCCTGGAATACATCTTCAAATTCTTGTGGTACAGTAAAATATTCAAGGCTTGTCCCCTTTGTCTTTTCTAGATCCTCCACATGGGATGCATACAACTGACACCCATTTCTGAAAGATCTCTTCAACTGTAAGGTTGGAATATCCCTTATAGAGATGGATCTTCGTACACCTTTCACGACGCTCTTTTTTCCATCTCCATCAAGACATGCAAATGTATTTCTATGACAATCTAGGACATCATGGTGCTTGTCCAACCAATCCATTCCAATTAGAATATTGTAATATCCGAATGGTATGATATTTAGATCAACACTAATATTCACACCATTAAGACTCATGGAACAACCTATGACCATATCATGGATTCTCCTTTTAGTTATAGTGGCTAGCTGAACCAAACTTGATTTCCCAAGATTACTTTTCTCCAAATGTAATTTATCCACTATCTTAGGATCAATGTAACTATGACTTGGTCCTGAATCAATTAAAATAGAAATGGATTGATTATGATATTACCTTCCACCTCGATCATGTTGGATTTGTGTTGTTCTTGTCAATCATCTAAATCTGCATAATTTCTTCCCATGTCTTTGATTGTTGTATCCTCTTGGATGTTGTGCAGGGTCTTCACTATGTCCTTTCTGTGTGGGAAATCCTTGTACAGGTGATCTTACTTTCATCCCCAACATTAGATTGGTGGTCTTCCCCTTTTTCCCAAGGAGTATTGTTTATTGGATTCATCCTTGGCATATTGATATTGATGATTTTTATTTGGCTCATTCCTATTAAAAGGAGGTTTGAATCCTTTCTTCCTATGATCAGAATTATCCTCCTTCTTATCCCTCCAAGACTTCTGCATGGATCCTCTGCCCTGGCCTTTCTCATACAGGTACTTAGCTTTCCTGATATCCTCATTCAAAGTCTTGGGTTCATCATACTGAATTTTTTCTTTATAAAGGAAAGGAAAACCACTTAGAAACCTCTATATTTTCACCTTCTCATATTTTATGAACCTTGCATACTTTAATAACCTAATAACTTATTCTCATATTCTTCCATACTCATGTTTCCCAGCCTGAGTTCAAATAACTCCTAAATTTTCTTGTCATAGAAATGATTTGAGAGGTACTCCTTCTGGAAATACTTTTTGAACTACTTCCAAGTGATCTTATTCTCATTAATATGCTCAACTTGCTTCAGTTGGTCCTGCCACATGGAAGCCTTCCCATGCAAATGGTAGGTTGTTATTCTGACTTCTAGGTTTGATGAATAGTTATGCAATTGAAATATCTCCTGAGTCCAAGCAACCAAGATTCGGTATTATCTTCCCTTTCCCTTTTACCACAAAAGGATGGTGGCTTAAGCTTCCTCAACTCTCCTTGAAAACTGTCCACTTCATGCCTTCTTCTTTGGTGCCTAACAGGAAACACCTTTGGGCTACTCATGGAGTCTTCAGATGCATAATACCTTCTTGTTGAGTAAGGAGGTGAGTGATGTCTATGATCTATGCTAGAACTTCTAGAATAACCAACTCGTCCATGATCATCTCTTCTTTCATGATACATGTCTTCTTCCTCTTACTTTGAGCCATTATTTGTTTATCTCTGCAACTGAACTAAGCTATGTAGCACTCAGCCATTTATCTGAATTTTCTCTCTCATCATCCTCTCATTGTTTTCCTTGTAGCTCTGCACTTCTATTTCCATGCTTCTCATAGTTTCTATCAATGTTTCTTGCTCCCCTTGTCCCTTGTGTCCATTGGATTCAATCTATGCATTACCAACTCCGGTATTCTAGCCTTCATCCTCTTTATCATGGATGGAGGCTCCCTCACCTTATTCCATTTCTCGAATACACATTTTGAGTTGGTATGTTTAAATCCCTTAATTCTACAAAATGTGCAAGAGACCATTTTGTCAGAGTTAAGCATATGATGAACACAATTTTCCAAACAAGGTTACAGGTCCTTTCAATTCATGAAGATCGAAGTTCCTTTTTCAATATAAAACCTCTATCAAATATTTATGTGTTAGAATTATTATATCTGAAATGGTGTGGTTTAAAATCGATTAAGGGTTGATATCGACGATCATAATCCATTACGAAGATTGCATATGCACATGGGTTATCATTGAGACCTGTATCCGTAATTTAAATTCAATACAATTTTGTTTTGAGTTTGAAATATGATCGTAGATCGGAGGATCCATATTCACTGCGGAGATTATAAAGCGCAGTGGTGGACTGTACCATTGGCAGACCCACAATTTTTATGAAATATACATTTGAAATCTGATTATTGTTTGGAACTTTAATATTACGTTGGAATATTAAACCAAACCTCCACCGTATATATATAGATATAACGGTTGTTGTAGGTATGTGGGTTGATTTAAATAGTTTTATTGACATCGATTGCATTACTCATTTGATACAGTGCACCTAGGGTGCTACATGTTAGCAATATGGAGGTGACACGTGGCCCAATCAACTATTGACGCATGTCAGATTTCCATTGTCACAAATGACATATCAAAAGTATGAAAACGATGGACATGTGGCATGCGTACAGTGTTCCACATCACCCTAGGTGACATTAACATGTCACGTCACTTTCGCATTTTGTGACTTCGGAATTTTGGGCTTTGAAAAAATTTGCACTTGCACACCTCTAATCCCCCAAACGTCGAATTTTTGAATACTTAGAGGATGCACTGATCGATGGTCCTCATTCACTGTTTAGATCAATGGTCAACAGGAGCTCCGAGAGTTTGATCTTTGGAAGTTCCATATTGTCCACACTCTCAATCCTTCTAGAGTGACAAGTCTCCGAACTAGAGGATTTGCTGCAACGTATCCTCTCCCGATCGACGACTAGGATTTTCTCTACAGCTCTGAACTTCGGGGATTTCTAAAGAACCTCTCCACAGATCTCCCTGAGTGTTGAATTACCAGAGACCCTCTCATTCCTCCATGTATCATCTCCCGATCAACGATCAAGATTAACTCTAGCCTTTGGGAGTTCTCAAATCAAAGAAACCTGCAACTCAATTC
The DNA here is from genome assembly GCA_010110895.2 of Picea sitchensis. NCBI lineage: Eukaryota > Viridiplantae > Streptophyta > Pinopsida > Pinales > Pinaceae > Picea > Picea sitchensis. Next base: position 243,654 of record SNQJ01S0002501.1, read on the forward strand.
CTTTGGAGTACCAAGCCTCCAGACCTTGGAATTTGGCGCCATGTGTCCACTATAATCAATACTTGAGATGGACTCCAACCTTCGGGAGTCCTCAACATAAACTTCTTATTCCTTGAATCCTTTGGAGTTCCAAGTCTCCAGACTACAGGATCTATTGTCACATGCCATCTCCTAACCAACGATGAGGATTTACTTCATTCTTCAGAGCTTTAAGGGTTTCACCTTCATCACACTTCATTCCTTCTGAATGTCGAATTCCTGAATAAGTTTATCTACGGACACATGTCCTCAAACACAAACGGTCCAAATTAACTCCATAGTTTGGCAATTTGATAGATTTACCTCCTGGTAGCTTGAGGACTCACTTCTGCCATAGCTTCAAACCTTCGAACTGTCGTGACATCTACGGCTCACATTCGATTGCACATAGATCAGACGGTTGGAATATGATCTTCTCCACTTTTCTTCGCCTCCTGATCTATGCTTGATCCAATGGACCATACCTATCCTTGGCCAAATCCAATGGTCTGGTACTCCTCCCAGTGATCTACGACGTAGATTCACTTTGGGACATCAGAGCTTTGGGACTTCGAGATTCTTTTATGACAAGGAACTTAAAAATGTCAAAGAAGCAAAGTCTAAAGGATTTGAGAATTTAACCTCTACGCTCGTTTCCCAGATCTGACGGTCATGAAGGATTCAGATCCTTCCCAAATATATCCTATGACCATCACGGTTTCCCAAAACACTACACCTCATGAACTTTCAAACACAGTTAAGGTGCACTCTTAGCACCTTCTATCACTCTGCAACTTAATTTCTCTTGAAACTTTTTCTTTAATCTCAGTTTACACGTCCCATCGAATATTATTATTGGAATCATGGGCTCTGATACCAAACTGTAACATACCCAGCGACCCACAGGTCGGCATGATAACCACAAGTCCCTTCCTTGGACTAATTTGACCCCTACTCTAAATTTAAATAATAGGGAAATTCATGAAAGATTCACATGCATTGATCTAGATTCATGCTAAACATAAGAGAAATGAAGCATATGACATGTAAAACAATACACAACAAGCATCCATAATCTAAACATATCGAATTCAATGATAAATAAATACATAACGGAAATAATTCATACACAGGTAAATAATATCATAATAGAGAGAACTTATCTTTTATAGAAGAGAGCCACCGACTGGCTACAGACCAAGGATGTTCCACCCAACTGTAGACATTGTTGTTCCAAGTCTCAACAACAATGTCACCCCTAAGCCAGGGCTATGAATCCACAAGGATAGTTCCAGAGTGTCACTCGGCTTCCCAAACCAGTCAGCACTCAAGCTCTGACAGGATCCCCAACACCCAAAACAGTCTAAGTACCCATCTCTCTTCTACCCATCCTACATGACCCAAGAGAAGGGACCCCCACCCTTCTCTGGCACGCAGTCCCTTAGGAAGTCCTTCTCCTTCCAGGGCTCCAGTGCAAATGGTCTAGAATCTCCATGTTGGGACTCTCAAGACTCGCAGTTGTGAGCAAAGTTGGACACAGGCCAAGCATATCAGACATGCAAGCTTCAAATCATGGTTATATTACACAAACAATCTCTACAACCAACAAAATTGTGGTTTTTATTCAATAGTTTGATTTCCTTTCCCAAGCCAAACGTGAATGAGGAAGACGAGTGCAGTGAAAGAGTGAATGGAGTGAAGTCTCCACAAGAGGTGTGAAACAATGAACAATTGGGTGAATGAGTGCGTGAGGGAAGAGTGAAGTGACCAATGACAGAACCAGGATGAGAATGGGAGTGAGAGTGAATGAAGATGACCAAACGAATGAGAGAAACAATGAATGTGAGAGCCCTCCCAATAGACTAGGGACGGGTTTATGTAATTTGTGGGGATCAAGAACCTCTCGGCCTTCCCCTAAGAAGCTCATATAACTGGTATTCTCCATTAAGCCAAATGGAGATTAAAATATAAAATAAAATGCTTAGCCCCTCAAGCCCCCTCTCTTGTGGAATCATAGCCCCCTATAACTCTTATCTTTATCTGTCTAGCAGACAACGAGGTATTTATTATTAATAATGATCAAAACATTATATTTATTGGGGCAGACTGACCTATTAATAATTGTTTGGGCACTCTGGCCTCTCAGCACTTAACAAATACATTATTTAATATGGAGGCTCAAAACCTAGGGTGTTACATTAGTCTAGATGAAGTAGATGGGGGTATTACTTTAGTGGCGTGAAAACATTTCGGGTCAAAATAAAAGTAAATTGCAAAACTGAGTAACAAAGTGATAAAAAATTAGTGCCCAATATAATTTTTTATTTTCATTTGGTTTTAAAATTTTGCATCGATGAATTATTAAAGAATTTTATATTTTATATTTTAATTTTGTTTAAAAAAATTACAATAGTAAATTATTAAAGCATTTTATAAAGATACTCAGGTATGGATTCTCATATGCATCGGTATTTAGGTAGCTATGCATCGCTATTTGGGTTGAAGATAGTCATAGACTTGTAAAGAGTTCAAATGAATGAAGTCCTTTTGTAATAGTTTTTGTTAGTTTAGAGAATGAGAAAGGAAGCCCTGTTGTAATAGTTTTTCTTAGTTTAGAGAATCAGAAAGGTAAATATAGTTGAAAATAAAAAGTTAAGTTAAATTTATTAAAATCGTTTAAATTAATTAAGATGTACTTAAGTTTTGTCAAAGGTAAAGTGTAAAGTTAAAATTTTAACTCAATTAATATTATGATTAAATTAAAGTTATTTAATACTATGAAAATGATTTTTGTATTTTTTATTTTAATTTTGTTTTAAAAAATTGCAAAGGTGAATTATTAAAGCATTTTGTATTTTTTATTTTAATTTTGTTTTAAATATTACAATCATGAATTATTAAAGAATTTTGTAAATATCTTCAAGGTAGGGATTCCCATAGGCATCTCTATTTTCGGGTTGAAGCTAGGCATAGACTTATAAAGAGTTCAAATGAATGAAGTCCTTTTGTAATAGTTTTTTTAAGTTTAGAGAATGAGAAAGGCAATTTGAGTTAAATATATTCAAATTGTTTAAATTAAGATGTAATTAAATTTCGTCAAGTTAAAATTTTAACTCAAATATAAATGAACTTAAAGTTATTTAATATTATGAAAATGATTTTTATGTTTGTGAAACCAATATCATAAATATTATGTTGGATGGAAGCATCTTTAAAAAAACAAAAAACATTTGTATGTATGGATTTTAATTGAAGAATTAGATGAACAATTAAATAGAACAATTGAAGATGATGGAAATAAATAAAAAATGAATATATAACAAGATGAAGATTAAGATGGAAGAAAATAATGGAGAAAACAAAAAATAATAATAATGAGAACACTTAAATATGAACAAAGAACGAAGTGACAAATTGATATTCAATAAAAATAAAACTTAGCAAAAGTGAAAGAAGAATGAATTAGAGGTGCAATTAAAGTGAAGGTAAGAACAATAAAAAAGAAAAAGAAATAGAAATGAAAGAATATGAAGAATGTGTCATAAATTGAAATGTATAAGAGAATAAAGTTAATTCTTGGAAATAGAAATTCCTAATAAATATGATGACCCCTCTTGATATTATGAAATTTAGGTAGAGATAATGGTCAGGATTCTATATTTATATTTATGTGTTTGAAATTTTTGAGAAGTTATTGTATGTATCAAAGTTATTAGAGTGAAATGACGATGCATTGAAAATGAAATTGGACACATGGGTTTTCTAAATTTTCTATGATCTAATTACAGTTTTTAGGCTCAATAAGTTTTATCATAGTTCAATACTTGCTCATACATAAATTCATATAAAATTGAACTTATAAATGAAAGAACATTGAATCATTTATATGATATTGATGAAAAAATAAGAACAAAAACACATGAAATGACACAAGTATTTACGGGCAATTCTCATGGAAAAACCCCAAAGGGAAAACCAATACAAGAGAGAGATATTTTAATATGAACTCATAGAAATTTCTGAGTTTACAACAATCATTTCCAACAATATATACATTGTACTTATATCAAAAACCATTGCAAACACCACCTTGAAAATTGTGCCAAGATGTCTTGAAAATTGTGTTGTTTTCCTATATGGCTTGTATGACCATGTACAATGTACAAAAAAATAATTAATGTTCGCGATTTATGTGACTGATTTCATGTACTTGTTGTACTATTCTATACAAATTTTAGTACAACAATGTGCCTCAAAATTTGTACTAATAGTGCCTTGATTTCTATGCAAAAAATTGAGTTGGACGAACCTTAAATTAGTATTGTACAACCCTGCAATCAATGTTGTATGGTACATTAATAAATGTTGGAACTATATTGGGATTGGTGCCACCAATCTCTCCTTGGAATTAGTACCCCCTTACTGCTACTTCTCCTTTTCTTTCTTTAGTTCTCCTCTCTCTTTCTCTCTCTTCAGTAAATGAAGAATAATGTAATGTATTTTCTCTAGTTTTTCTTTTTGTCTCTTCATGAGGGAGTTAGGAAGTTATCCTATATTTGATAGTTGAGATTAAATCCTATCCCTTTCAAGATCTATGGTTGTGTTTTAATCTCTCATTGACACAACATAAAAAATCACTTTATCCCTTATAAATTAAAAATTCACTTAAACTTTATAAAATAAAGGTTATGCCTAGGGACCACTTTATATCCCCCCATGATAAGACATCAAACACATGAAGAAGACCTCTCGAGCTACAAAAATCAACATGATTAAGCCATGTTGAGAGGAAAGGATACATGCATAGCCATGATTGTTGATCATTTGTGGTTAACTAGAAACCACTTGGTAAATGAATGTTTAGTGGTAAGATGAAACCCACTTGAGAATTGTAATGGTTAAGGTAATACACAAAAACTAGGGTTATGGTTAAGGCTAAACCAAAGAAAAATGATGAATAGTTATTATGAAGTGAAGGAAAGTGTTTGTGATATAAGCATTTTGGGTTAACCATGTACAGAAGAGGCTTCCTAGAAAACTAGTGAATACAACAATTGTTGACCCATATATTGTAGTAAATGGTGACTTTTTTATATGGACATAAAAAATATGATGTTTATTTGTATGTACAAATTTTAGTGCGAGAAATATCCTAATGAACCAAAGGTAAATCTTGAAGATGAAGAAGAAAGAAAACCAAATATGAAATTTGTAGAAAATGAGGATGAACCAATTAAAAGGAATAAATATTTAAGAGAACAAAATAAATAGGGATCGAAGGATGAAGAAATAATACCTACTTTTAATATTTGATAAACAAATTGTAATATATTAATTTAATAGAATATTTATAAAATTCAACCTATAAAGGAATTATGAGTATCGATATCCCCTATATTTGCACATATGATTTGAAGAGTAGTATGATGTTTCTAGCCTTGTAGAGTCCTTGTTGTTTCTATTGCAATGCAAGATGACAACAATTTTGGGTTGTTACCTTGGTTAGTAAAACATTGATGCAACTTATCTCCAGTGTATTCATCTCAACATCATCAAAAGTATCTCTGAGATAGATTATTGACCTGTCACTCGGAGAATGGTGAGAGAAATTTACCTTGAAAAGGAAACACCAACATTTTCTAACACATGACAATGCCTATACTATATTCCCTTCTTGTATTACTTCCTTTCTTTCTCTCTATTTTGCAAGGATGATGATTGACTTCATTAAAACTATCTTTTAAATATTTATGAGACCCATATCATGATGAATATCTAGATAAGTAATGATGGCACAAAGATAGAAGTCATACCCTTGAATACCTAATAAAGGTGTATTCTCAGAAAGTGAGGCCGAACGGAAGAGGTCATTCAGATTCCGAGATCCACCTATGTCTTACCATGATTTTAAATTCAGGCTTGTAGGAATCATAATCCAAGACATATTCCTTGATCCTTTACAGTTCCAAGTGACATATTCAATTGACATCCTTCCAACACATCGACATCATATTTTCTTGTCCTTGGTGACTTGGATGGTTGAATATTTTTAGTAATAAAACCTTCTTTGAAATATTAGGAATGGCCTAGCCTAAAAGGGTTAAGGAGAAGATGTGGATAGTTTTAAGAATAAATTACACTAGACTTGCAAAATGTTAGGCATAGAAGGTAGTTGGTAGGTGATAGCTATAGTTGGTTTCCTAAATGGAAGAACATTCTAGAATGGTGAAAGATCAATGGAAAATTCCCTTTACTTGACAAGTCCCTCAGCCTATTTTAATATTTTTTGCATGGAAAGACAAGGTCAAACAAATTACATTCAACGGATTTCTACACTTCTTTTGCACACAAATATGGAAAGTGGACCCATAGGTTTGGATTTCTACACTTCTTTTGCACACAAATATGGAAAGTGGACACAAAGGTTTGTTTCAAATTCAACTTAGTCATAAATTCATCAAAATACCACACCTAGTCCATATTTTTTGTCATAGTCTCTGCCTTCCATAAATGAGGGAGACAATATGCCAACTCCAATAAAGTTACAACCAACAATACCTTCAAATTCACATGAAATATTGTGATAGATATACTTAAAAAAAGGTCTGCTAAAAAATTGGAGATAACATTTCAGAGTAAAGTTCTTATAGAAACGATAAAATCCTCAAAGGCATCTGGGTTTTTTTTAGGATAGGGAAACACCTTCCCTTCCACATATTTATTCACTAATTGATTTTGAAAATGGAGTCACTTTGGATCACTTCAGTGACTCAATTAATCAATGGAAGGAAGATATTTACAAGTTGAATTTTGATTCAACTATTTCTCAACATGCATTTGAAATAGTTTCAGTTATGAACCAAGATAAGGAAAAGAATGAAAATTTAATCAGTGACGATGGAGAAATAGAGTGAGAAGAAAAGTTATGGGAGGCCTACGATGATTTTAATTTTAAGGAACTTCACTCTACAAAGTAAGGTCAAGATGTTGTTGGTAATGTCTCGTGTGGTTATTGGAAATAGTCAACTCAACATGCATTTGAAATATCTTTAGTTATGAATTGTGTTCAAGTTCAAGTAGAGACAAGAATTTGAAAATAGAGCATACACACACAACAACAATGGATTTGTTCAAATCTTCTCCACATTCAAATGAAAAACTAAAATGCAAATACATAAAACTAGATATTTCTCTAGAACACTCCATCTTCTCACCTGTTGATTTTTCTATGAGAAAGGTTAAGCATGAATTTCATTCCATTTTAGAATTTGACTTAATCATAAGCAATAATGTTGCAGCAACCAATATCACAAGAAGAAACACGATGTACAAAAACACAAGAAGCATCCTGGGAAACCCTTCTAAACAGGGGAAGAAAACCCAGGGAAATCCTTTGCTATATTCTTCAAGAGAAAGACCTTCATCACTAATAAAACCTAGCATGCAAGAGGGTGCTCAAACCCTAGAAGACTAGCTCCCAAGAGATGTGTGGACTTTTCCCAAGAAGGTGTACTTGCTGAAATTTCCAAACTCACATGAAAGATATGATTCCACAATAGGGAATCTACCTTTACTTATATTAGACTTGACCTATCAAGAGAAATGTTTATTGGCACAACATGGCTAACCTATCTAATTCATAGTATAATTAATAATAACCATATTAATTATATTTTACATTAATTATCAATTAAGGTGGGGTCGACCTATACCCATTACATTACAATTAGTGTTACATGCAGGTCTGACTCTTGAACAATATAACAAGGGATATCATACACCCACTAGTGCTTAGCCACTAGGGGAACATCCTATGGGGACGTCCATATATTTGGCTCACTACATTACACAGAAGAACCAATTCTTTAGTAGTTCTCAACCACTAGGATCACATTCACCTGTGCTCATCCACAGGCACGTCCACTCAACATATCTTATTTCCCACTGCATTACACATGAGAGTCATATGGAGTTTCTCGTCAACTCTCTACTCAGAGGAGGCTAATAAATCATATTCATATGTTTCTCATGATGATGCACCCAACACTTTAGTATTTCACACGTTCACCTTATTCCTAGCCATAGGCATGTCCAACTCTGCATATCTCCTTTCTCACTGCGTTACATAGGAGAATCATATGGAGTTCTTCTCAACTCTCTGTAAGGAGGAGGCCACCTCTACGTTCCAAATATTTCTCAGGTACGAACCACACATCCCTCTCAGGGGATATTTCTTAGGTTTGTGTTCTGGAGAATTTATCACATAGCTGCAATCATCAACACTCCCTCTAAGCTAGGGAGGCATTTTCCACCAGGCCAAGTCTCTCACAGAAATACTCGAACTTTGTATTGGAAAGTGGTTTGCTAAAGATATCTTTTATATGTTCATGAGTAGGAAGATATTGCATGTGTATTGTATTCATCTCCACCATGTCTCTGATATAGTGATACTTTATCTCAATGTGTTTTCATTTGTCATAGAACACATGGTTCTCGGAGATCTTTATAGAGCTTTGGTTATCACAATGAATAGTAGTAGGATCCATCTCATGATCGAACAAGTTAGTCAAAAGTTTGTAAATCCATACTGCTTTACGAACTGCTACACTCAATGCAATGTACTCTGCCTCTGTGGTGCTCAATGCAACAGATATTTGTTTTCTCTTAGACCAGGAAACCATGGAAGACCCTAAAGTGAAGAAACAAACGAAGGTGCTTTTTATGTCTACTACACTTCCTACCCAATCTGCATCGGCATATCCTTGCTCAAGTCCAAACTGGAGGAATATATTAGGCCATAACCAATTGTGCCTCGTAAGTATCTCAATACATGTTTTGCAACTACCCAGTGTGTATGTCTCGATTGGCTCATAAACTGGCTAAGAACATTTATTGCATAGAAAATGTTTGGTCTGGTGTTAACCAGATATATGACTGATTCAATCAATTGTTAGTATAAGTGTGGATCTACATCTCTTGAATCAGTATCACTCATTTTCTTTAAATACATAACCATTGGAGTGGGCATGGATTTTCATTTTGTCATGTCAAACATTTTCAGTATCTCCATAGTATATTTTCCTTGACTCATTAAAATATCATTTGTTCTCTACCATACTTCTAGTCCCAAGAAGTAGTGCATCAAGCCCAAATCCTTCATTTCAAATTTAGCAGTTAATGCTTGTTTTCATTCAACAATGAGTCTCTTTGAACCGTTGAGGAAAAGGTCATCCACATATAGGACCAAAATCAAACACTCATTTCCATCAATGTGATAATATAATTTTGGGTTAGCAACACTTTTGTTGATGCCCAAACTCATCATAAATCCATCCATTTTCTCGTACCAAGCACATGGTGCTTGATTTATACCATATAGGCCTTTCTTTAACCTGCATACATGAGATCTTTCGTTGTGTACAAAGAATCCTTCTAGCTTCTCAATATAAAATTCTTCCTCAATTTCACCATTGAGAAAGGTTGTCTTTACATCCATCTGATGTGGCTTCCAACCCATGGAAGAATCTAGTGAAATGATAGATCAAATGGAGGTGTATCAGGCTACTTGTGCAAAAGTCTCATCATAGTCCAATCCCTCTATTTGTGAAAACCCTTTGGCCACAAATATTGCTTTATATTTTTCGATGCTTCCATCAGCAACATGCTTGATTTTATAAATCTATTTGGAAGTCACTAAAGACTTTCCCTCTAGTTTTGGAACAACATCCCATACATCATTTTTTAATATAGATTGGTATTCTTTAGTCATGGCATATTTCCATACTTGTTCACCTAAATCTTCTCCATGACAAGATGGCTCTGAGTCAATAATGTGGTTCATGGCTGAAAGGTACCTTGAGAATCTCTTTGGTCTCTTGCACTCTCTGGTTGTTCCTTGTGGGGATTTATGCCCTTCTGCTTCTTGTATAGTTTTTCGGGCCCAAGCAGGCCTTTTATGTCCAATTTTAATATCTTTGGGTATGTTTCTTGGAGAAACTCAATCGATCAGAACAACTGGATCAACTAGAGCTATTGGATCATCTGGAATAATATATGTCTCCCTCTGAACTGCTGAAGGGGGAGAAGGCAGTGTCTCACTATCAATTTCCATCTGAGCTTCTCTTGGATTTCTGGAAGGCTACTTATTCTTCAAAAGTGATATCTCTTCTTACTTCAATTTGTCTCTAACCAAGAATGTAGATTCAATATGATTTTGAGGATTCACTGTATCCAAAAAATGTGCCCTTCATTCCTGAAGATTCTAGATTGGATCTCTTTTCTTTAGGTACATGAAGATATACTGGACATCCAAATATTTTGAAGTGTCCAATCTCAGGATTCACTTTGGTGAAGGCTTCTTCTGGAGTAATGTTCTTTATGATCTGATGAGGGCTTCTATTTTGAACATATACTATTGTCATACATGCTTCTTCCCATAGAGTCATAGGTAGACTTTGATCGTGTATCATTACTTTCATTGCCTCAATGATAGTTCTGTTTTTCCTTTCAGCAATCCCATTTTGTTGAGGGTTGTAAGGAATTGTGAACTCCCTTTTGATTCCTGCTTCAATACAAAAACTATTGAATTCTTTTGAGGTGTATTCTCCTCCATTATCTGATCTTAATATTTTGATTTTTCTTCTGGCCTGGTTCTCAATATGAGCTTTGAATTCTTGAAATTTTGCAAGGACTCCATCCTTGTTCTTTAGAAAGTAAATCCAAATTTTCTTGGAGTGATCATATATTAAGAGTACATAGTATAAGTACCCATTTAAATATGAAACAGTCATTGACCCACTTACATTTGAATGTATCAATTCCAATATTTCCTTGGATCTATTATCACTACTTGGAAAGGATCCTTTAACATTTTTTCCAAGGGCACAACCTTTGCAAACACCTTAATCCTGAATTTGTATTTATGGTAGACTTGTTACCATTTTCCCTAGATCTAGAAGAGATCTATAATGAATGTGATCAATTCTCCTATTCCATAGCTCACTCAAGGAGATAGTGTCATGTAATAAGGATTGGACTCATTTGATGGTTAATCTGTACAAGTTGTTTTCCTGAACACCAATTACCTTGGAAGAAATTATATGAGATCCTTTATTCCATGCAAGGACTCTTCCTTCTGAGAAGGTAATCTTATAGCCTTTGTCTTCCAAGGAAGAAATAGAGACAAGGTTTCTTTTCATTCTGGGTACATATGGTACTTCTTCTAATTGAATTTTCATATTTGAATCTAGCTTGAAAGTAGAAGTTCCAACTCCTCTAACATTATATCTAGCATCGTCTCCAATAAAAACATGTAGATGTGTCTCTTTCTCAATGAAATGTGTTAGGTGATTTCTAAGACTGGTCATGTGCCTAGAGGAACCACTATCAATTAACCAAGTATTATTGTTGGTAGGGACCATACCTGAGAGTGTTCAGATGTTGATTCCTTCATTTATTTGAGTTCTTGTCTTACTAGAACTGAGTTTTCTTGAATCATCAAGCTTTCCTCCCATCATGATTTTGCTCATTTTGAATTCTTCACAAACCCTTGTCAACTAGGCTATAAAACCTAATGGCTAGGATAGGCTATCACTTTTAGGTTTTGTTGGATTTATGACTTCCAACAAGAAGCCTTTGAGAAATATGATAGCCCTGGTAAGCTGAAGAGCTTCATCAAAGAGTTGTAGAAACACAATTTTGAAATTTTCTGCACTAGAAACCCTAGGGCCAAAAAGTCAAAGTGCCCAGAATTGCAATTTGACACATGTTGGAGGTGCGCTGAAGGAGGTCGTACACCCCTATGTCCTTTTTAGCCCCAAAATCCAATTTTCAATTGATGAAAACCCCCAGAAGAGTAGGTCGTACAAATTTTCTGGAAACACTAGGAGGGTCGTATGGTTTTTGCAGAAGAGAGAGAGGATGGCTGAAAAATGTTTTTTGCAATGGGTTCTTCAAGACCTATGCTCTGATACCATGTTGATTTTTATATGAGCAATGTCAAGCATGAATTTCATTCCATTTTAGCATTTGAATTAACCATAATGAATAATGTTGCAGCAACCAAGATCACAAGAAGAAACACCATGCACAAGAACACAAGAAGTATCCTAGGAAACCCTTCTCAACAAGGGAAGAAAACCCAGCCAAATCCTTTTCTATATTCTTCAAGAGAAATACCTTCACCACCAATAAAACCTAGCACACAAGAGGGTGCTCAAACCCTATAAGACTAGCGCCCAAGAGAGGTGTGCACTTTTCCCAAGAAGATGTACTTGCTGAAATTTCCAAACTCACATGAAAGATATGATTCCACAATGGGGAATCTGCCTTTACTTATATTATACTTGACCTATCAACAATAGTGTATATTAGCACAACAGGTCCGACTTCTCTAAGTCACCACATAATTAATAATAACAAGATTAATTATCTTTTACATTAATTATCAATAACATAAAGGTGGGGCCGACCTGTACCCTTTACATTACAATTAAGGTTACAGGAAGGTCTGACTCTTGAACAATATAACAAGGGATCTCATACACCCACTAGTGCTCAGCCACTAGGGGCACATCCTATGGGGACGTCCATATCTTTGGCTCACTACATTACACAGAAGAACCACTTCTTCACTAGTGCTGAACCACTAGGATCACGTTCACCTGTGCTCATCCACAGGCATGTCCACTCAACATATAGTATTTCCCACTATAATACACATGATATTCATCTAGAGTTTCTCATCATCTCTCTGCTCATAGGAGGCTAATACATCATCTTCATCTATGTCTCATGACGATGCACCCAACACTTTGGGATTTCACATGTTCACCTTGTGCTCAACCAGAGGCATGTCCAACTCTGCAGATATACTTTATCACTATGTTACACAGGAGAATCATCTAAAGTTATTCTCAACTCTCTATAAGGAGGAGGCCATCTCTACGTTCCAACTCTTTCTCAGGTAGGAACCACACACCCCTCTCAGGGGCTCTTTCTCAGGTTTGTGTTCTGGAGAATGTCTCAGCGTGGTACGCAATCATCAACATCACCTACCTAATAAATACATATCCACCTATATTATCTAGTGCATTTATAATTCCTATCAACTATCAACTTGGTCAAGTAAGTGGGGGGAATTACTCCATTTAACACTCCACCTTAATTTCGACCATTACAAAATCAGCGAGAAAAATGCCTTACAAAGTGTTGTCTCTAAAATTCAAAAGTATTTAGTCCTAATGGCTTGGTTCAACAGAAAAAATGCCTAAGTGTTGTCTCTAAAATTCAAAAGTATTTAGTCCTAATGGCTTGGTGAAAATATATGATAATTGTTCTTTTGAACCACAAAATTCTAGCATGATGCTACCATCGTTGACAAGCTCTCGAATGAAATGATAGTGAGTGTCAATGTGTTTACTCCTGCTGTGAAACACATGATTTTTAGATAATGCAATTGTTGAACTGTTTTCACAAAATATAGGAGTTAACGCCTTCTCTTCATGTGCCAGATCACTAAGGATCCTTCTCAACCAAACTTTATGAAATGGTATTGAAGTTGTCGCCACATACATTTCTTCTGCTAAAGATATTGTGACGATGGGATGTTTCTTAGAATCTCATGAAATTAAACCTGTAACCAAATGAAATGTGTACCCGGAATTACTTTTCCTATCATAAATGCTACCTGCAAAATCACTATCTTTATATCCAACAAGTGAGTCATCTTTTGAATTGGTATACCAAATTCCATAATATGTTGTACCTGCAATATACCTCAAAATTCTTTTTCCAACTTTCCAATGAGAGATTTTGGGATTTTTTGTAAATATCAAAATTAAGCTCATTGCATACATGATATCTGGTCGAGTAGATCTAAGATACATGAGGCTGCCTACAATCCTCTTATTCAAATTATAATCAATTATTGTTCCTTCATCTTGTTTACTTAGTTCTGTACATGTTGCAATTGGTGTATTTTCGGCTTGCATTTGTTCATTTTGAACCTTTTCAAAATATCTGTGGCATATTTTTGTTAACAAATAAAAATTCTTTTTTCAGATTGCTCAACATCAGTTCCCAAAAAATATTTCATAATACCAAGATCCATCATTTCAAATTCACTTTGCATGGCTACCTTGAAGTCATTCAACAACAAATTTCTTGTATAAATCATTTCATGAACATAGAGACTAACTATCAAATAATTACCTTTCTGGTCTCTTTTGGTGTAAAGCATGGGCTCATTGTTGCTCCCGTTGAATCCATTTTTGAGCAAATAAGAATCAATGTGACTGTGCCAAACTCTTAGAGTTTACTTCAAACTGTACAATTATTTCTTCAATATGTACACTTTGTATTCTTTACCTTTGATATGGAATCATGGTGTTTTATCCACATAAACTTCTTCCTGTAAAATTTCATTTAGAAAGGTTGATTTAATGTCCATTTGATATACTGGCCATTTTTTTGGGGCTGCAACTGCCAAAACTTCTCTGACAGTATCCAAAGGTGCACATGCTATTAGAGAAAATGTTTCTCCATAGTCAATACTGGGTTGTTGATCAAAACCTTTTTCTACAAGGCTTGCCTTGTTCTTCTCTTCTTTTCCTTTCTCATTGAATTTTGTCTTATAAACCCATTTAACTCCATTGCTAGTTTTACCTATAGGGAGATCTAGAAGATCCAATGTGTTATTTCTTTCAATTGCTTCATTCATTGCATGAACCCATTTTTATTTCTTGACTTCTTCTCCAAAATATATTGGTTGATAGGATAACAAAGAAAAAAGTTCTTATTGATCCATGCCATCATTATTCTCATAAATTTATCTCAAGCTTCTTGTTTTATGGTTCCTTAAATTTACTATACTGGGATCTGAATCATTACTAGAATAAGAAGAAGAAATATGTGTTGCTTGTTCTCACTGGCCTTGTACTTGCAATGTTGGAAGTCTTGGTGGAGAATCTTGTTGTCATGTAGCTTCCACGTGTTTATCTTCCTATATATAAGGAATTTGATCTACAATTATTTCATTTATTTGGTTATCCAAAGATTTATCTTCTTGGAATTTAACATCTTTTCTTACTATCAACTTCTTAGTAATATGATTGTATAGCCTATATGCTTTAGATTGCTTACTATATCCATTAAATATACATTTTCACTTCTATCATCAAGTTTTATTCTCAGCTCTTCAGGAACATGAGCATAAGACACAGAGCCAAAAAAGTTAAAATCAGAAACACTAGATTTCATACCACTCCAAGCTTCTTGAGGGACTTGATTTTTCACACTACTGGTTGGTGAAAAATTCAAGATATAAACTGAGCATGCTAATGTTTCACCCCAGTATTCATTTGACAAATTTTTGGCCTTCAGCATACTTATGGCTATGTTAATTATTTTTTGATAATTCCTTTCAACTACTCCATTCAGTTGTGGAGTGTATCTTATGGTAAACTATCTCTTGATCCCATGTTTCCTTCAATATAATGTGAATTATTTGGAATCATACTCACCTCCTCGATACGATTTGAGTACTTTTATTTACTTCCCACTTTGTTTCTCTGTCATAGATTTAAATTCTCTGAATTTTTCAAATGTCTCTGATTTATGCTTGAGAAAATACACACAAGCTTTCCTGCTAAAAGCATCAATGAATGTTAGAAAATAAAAAATTCCTCCTATTGACTAAGTTTGCTTTGGAACACGAAGTTCTGTATGCACCATCTTGAGGTGTTCTTTTTCTCTTTAGGAAACATCAAGAAAACTATCCCTTTGGTGTTTGGCCAAAATACAACTCTCACAAGAGTTTTTCTATTCATTTATAATGGGAAAACCTTTGACCATAGACCTATTTTGTAAAAGACTAAGACTACTAAATGGTAAATGAACATATATGATATGCCACAACCAAGTCTCATATGAGGTTGATCCATTTTGGGCATATGACTGTGACAAGTTAAGATTTCTCAATATTAAAGGAAACATTCTATTTTTGGCCATTTGTATTGTAGCTATGATTTTGTTACTCGGTGGTTTGTCCAAGATTGTACACTTGGAACCTTAAAAAATGACCTTATAACCATGTTCATTCATTTGACCTATACTCATTAGATTATGTATGATACCAGGTACATAATAAACATCAAGAATATCCTTATTTTCATCTTTCTTGGTCAATACAAAAACTACACCCTTTCCTAAAAAATTATTTTGATAGTTATCTACCAATTTAATTTGAGATGTGGAAGAGATATCTAAACTAGTAAACAAATCTTGGTTACCTATCATATGATTGTTGAAGCCACTATCTAGCAACTAGATATCATGGCTATTTATTTCTTCTTCTATGACTTGGCATGAGAAGAACATCGATTCAGATGTTCCTTCTTCAGTGTTGGTAACATTTTCTCTGCCCTTATTTAAATATACTTTCTTCTTTCTCCATTCACTTTTGTAGTGACCAAATTTCGTGCAACAATAGAACTGGGTCCTTGATTTGTCAGTCCACCTTGTCTGATTGAAATTTTTTCCTCTCCCCCTTTGGTTATGAGAGTATCTTTGTGTTTTTTCTCATTGTTCACTATGTTTTGAATGTTCTGAATTTTACCTCTCTATTGTTTGAGAGCATCCTCTACCTCATCTTATTCTACTTCTATTCCCTCGGCCTCTACCTATGATTATTGATGCATGAGACTGAAATATGTTCTCCAAATATTTAGTATTTTTACTGAACATATTCTCATTAGTTAACAAAGATCCCATGAGTTCTTCAAATTCCATTGTTGACAGTTATATTGACTCTTCTATGTTGACCACGACCATATTAAACTTATCTAGAAGGCTTCGGAGTACCTTCTCAATGACTTTTTGATCTTGAATGTATTCTCCATGCATGTGCAACTTATTGATGATGCTAGTGACATTAGTCATAAAACAATCCTTAGAATCTGAATCCTTCATTTAAAGATTCTCGAAACTCTTCCAGAGTGTCTGTAACTTTGCATTTTTTACTTTATCTGTGCCCTGATAGAAAGTTTCAAGAGTATCCCATGCATGTTTGGCATGATTTGTTGTTGCTAATTTGGTGAAAACATATTCCTATAACCCTTGTTGGATGAGCCATAAGGATTTTCTATCATTTTTCCTGAGTTCTCCCACAACATTTATCTGTGCATTTGTCATCAATTTTAGATCGATCGGATTTGGTTCTCTGAACCCATTAACTACTGCTTCCCAACAATCTTCAAACCGAACGAAAATTTTCATCTTGATAGACCAAACATCATAATTATTTGATATTAAAATTGGTCCTTGTGACAGTGTACGACTATTTCTAGATGTCATGGATACACTACTGGAAGTCAACTCCCCCTTTTTTATTGATATATTGACATGATCTTTCTTAAAAAACTGACCAATTTTTTTTTCTTGGCTAAACAAGGTCGCACCTTACCTCAGAGGTGATGGAAACCATACCCAAAAACAATTTGTGTGTAAGTTTCCTCCTAGTCGTGCCCTGTTCAGTCTCTTGGGGAGATCACCAAGATGGTCATGCGTTGTACACTAGTTGGGCACGACTGAATCCAAAGAAAAAAACAATTTTTTGAAAACTTTTCACTCCGACATATGCCACATCACTGCCTTCAACACTCCTCTTCCTGTTGTGGCTTAACCAATATCGAAATTTCTCTGCAAACTACAAATTTCTCTCTTATATTCAAAGGGTCTTAATCATGCTCTGATAACATGTTTAATTTCAAGTAGAGGCAATCATTTGAAAACAAAGCATACACACACAACAACAATGGAGTTGTTAAGATCTTCTCCACATTCATAGGAAAAACTAAAATGCAAATACATAAAACTAGATATTTATCTAGAACACTCCATCTTCTCACCTACATAATCAATGCATGTCCACCTATCTTATCTAGTGCATTTATGATGCATATCAACTATCAACTTGGTCAAGTAAGTGGTAGGAATTACTCCATTTAAGAAACCAATATCAGGAAAAGCATGCAAATGTAATGAGTGGAGATGGGGAAATAGAGTGGGAAGAAAAGTTCTAGGAAGCCTACAATGATTTTAGTTTTAAGGAACTCCACTCTGTGAAATCAGTTCAATATGTTGTTGGTAATGTCTAGTGTGATTATTGAAAATAGTCAATGTGATAGGACATGAAGATTGGTCCTGTACATATGGAAAAGGCTACAGACAAGTTGGAAAAGATTGTTTGTAGTGAGCAATGATAAGAAAAGTGGTGGAAACACTAAAATATTTATAAGAAGGGATCTGGTCAAAGGCATATTTAAAAGGAGAAGAAAAAACATCCTTATGCATATTCTCATCCTTCGATATTTTGAAACACCCCACTCTTGAAGAAAACATACACACATGTTCTTTCTTGAAGACCATACATACACATTGAAGTGGTTACTTGCACCTTAATAGAAGGTATATTAGTGGATCAATCCCCTTTGGAAGATGACTTGGAAGATTTATTCATCATTGGATACCACAACAACCATTTGGAAGGGATCTAAGAAACCTACACACGAAAAATGTTACCCACACACATCATTTATGAAGTTGAGTTAGAGGGTTTTGATTCATGATTTTAGAATTTGTTCACCTTGGAATTCCATACGTCCACTTTGAATAAGACCTAGAAGGGTTGAGTTGCGCCCTATGAAGAGTTGGTTGAGAAGCTACACCTTCTTGAAGGCCTTTTGAAGTTGGATGGTGCATCTTGGAGCCACTCTTCTCCCTTATTAGTGGAGATGTCCTTCTTTTCATAGGATTATTTCATTGGATTATTGTACATGTGGCTTGACCACTTTTCTTTCATTGTATTTTAGATTAATTAATTGGGAGAGAAGTGTGTTTTACTTCTCCATAGGCTATATTTGTGGATCTCACTTGAGATGATATTTTTTTATTGTAAAGGAAGTTGATAATCACTATATAAATAGAGGTGTCCTTCCCCATTGTCACTTGTGGTTGGATTAGGAGAAAAATCCATTAAAAATTGTCAAAAAATTTGTTGGAGACTTTTATCTTCTTCTTTGTGCTATGGATGGTTAGCTACAAACCTCTCATGAAGGTGTTATTTTTTGGATGCTTCTCAATGAATGCATGTTTAATGAATGAATGGATTTGTGTGTGATGTGATGAGTAAGTGGTATATTCATTTCCTTGCGGTATTTATTCTTGAAAGGTTGTAAAATTGGTGTAATTCTCTAGTGATGGTGGTGTGCCATGTTCTCCCTTCTTTGATAGATCTGTTGTCAAATACATTCGAATAATTCTAGTGGAGATTGTCCCCACCAGCCTTCTTGAAATTTATGAAGCAACTAGGGTGATTTATTAGGATATGCAGTCGAAATCTCTAATTATCATTTTGGCTCCACTTGTAGTTTCTAAATGAGGAGTGTTATTTGACCCGATATCCTCAAGGAAAATATATTAGTTTCTGGTCCTTCCATCAAGATTATTTCCCTAATCAAATTCAACACCATTTTGTTGGATTTACTCTTTGTATCACCTTGGAATTCACTGCCCTAAAATCCTAGAAATCCTACCCTAACGAATCCCCCCTTGAACTAGAGAAGAGATAGTCAAAATTGTAGAAAAGAGTTGGTGAAGTGACAATGACCTTCATCTTAGTTTCACCAAGAATACACTTGAGATTTAAAACTTTATATCAATAAATAAATACAGATTTGTGTGATAACATGTACAATAAATAAATGTTAGAGATAATACCAATACAAAGATTCATGAAAAGATTATGAAAGATAATTACACATGTGAATGAATTGAACATATAATCATGAAATATTTAATATAATCACCTAAAATTAGATATAATCACCTAAAATTAGATAGAGATCAAATATACATTGAAAAATATATACGAGAATGAAATGATAGAGTATAATTTCCATAATCCAATATCCATGAGACTTTATGATCGTGGATCATTTAAATAGATGTGCTAACAATGGATAATAATGCCGAAATTATTTTAGAAGTTTGAAATACATCCTTCGTTTGACTTTTACAAGTAATTATTTTGGTTTAGTTTAAAACCCATTCCTTGACGTAATTGTACAAACAATTATTTTTATATCATTTGGAGCTCATCCCAAATTAAATTCCATGTAGTAATTTATCTACATAGTTAAAATGTTTATCAAATATAGGATGTAGATAGAAGAAGTGGGTGCATCGATCCTCTTAACTACATCACTGTCACATACTTTAGTTATCCTTTGAGTCAATTTAGTCTTTTCTCTTACCATCTACCCATTGAGAATTAAAAGAGCAATTTATGTACTTTCGTTCATGATATTTTTTGAAAGTCAAAGGTAAATAGTATTTTATATATAATTTTAAGGGTTTGTTTTAAAGGTAAATATTACGTACTCCGAGTTGGATCCCCATAATAGAAATGCAAATGTATGTTATTAATTTTTGAGAGATAAACAATGTAATATATAAATGTATATTGAATAATTAAAAAATACTTCACAGGTTATAGATGGGGAAGGACAAAAACATGGGGGGATATGATTCCACAAGAGATGAAAGAAAGGGGGTGTAGGGGGTTAAAGTAAAATAATAATATTTTATTCCTAATTCTAAGACACTAATTTATGTGTTTCTAAGTCTTTGGAGCATGGCGATGAATTGGAAAGGGAGATGTGTGGGCTTCTTATGAATGCACATGTCATCTCCCCTTCATGCAAATATAATCCATCGTTTTTTCTTATGCAGGGGATTATTGTTATTCTTCCTTAGGGGGGAATTATTTCACAGAGCCTAATTTGTCTTCCTATGATTGTACAAGAAATCATGGGAAATGAATTTCATGTAATTATGGGTAACTATGGCTATGATAAAAGCATGTAAGTTATTTCCATGAAACCATGAGGAACTTGTGACCATGTGCAAAGGACATCATGGACATTGAGTAAATCCATTAAAGTTGAGAATTCCTAGAGCCCCTAGTAGAGAGCTTTCTTGATCGTCCTATGTTGGATCCATGGAGGGAAGTGGGATAGCCTTAGGGACGATGTGGTAGAGAAGGGGATCTCATTCCTTGGGTTGTGTAGGTTGAAGGGGAAAGAGAGTTGGTGGATTGGAATTGCTATAGGAGTTAATGGACTGTGATATGTTGGGAAATTGGGCTATGTGAGAGGATTATAGCAAAACATAAGTGATTCATCCTTGTGGACTCATAGACTTAGCTTGGGGGTGGCCCTATTTAAAAAATATGATAGACAACAACGAGCCTATGGTTGGGTGGAATGTCCTTCATCTGCAAAAAGTTGGTGAATTATTCTTAGGATATAAGTGTATATGGTTTATGTGTGATTATATTGTATTAATGTTGCTAATGTTATGAATGGAATGTTTTTTCTGTTTGTATGTATGATCTTCCATTATATGTGTGCATGAATTAAATAGCTCATCACATAACAATGGGGAAATTATGGTATCAAATCTATGCAATGTGAATCTTAGCCTATCCAACATTCTATACATGAGACAAAAAGGTATCATAGAAAAATATTGAGTGAGAGGGAAGGAATTTTGAAGTACCCTACTATCCCAAAAGTGTATAATGGTGGTTGATATGTTAGAAAGTGGTGTCAGAGATATTAGTTACAAAACTGGGACTATGTGGGATAGAAATCAAAGCTTATGTTTACAACAATGGGGATATCTTGGCCAGAAGGTAATTTTCATATGAAGGAGTTACGGTTTTCTTGTTAGGTGTTAGACAAAATTTCTCTAGGATGATGATTTGGGAAAAACAATGTTGAAACTTGCAGCTGTATATTTTTTGTTGATAGAATTTGTATGGCTATATTGATGCTACTACAAAAGATAATTAATGAAATTATAAGTTTTTCCTATGTAAAAAGTTGGGAAAAAAATCTTGAAATTGGAAATATCCCCAATTATAGATGAAATTCATAGGTTCATTTGGTCCAAGGGTATCGGATTAGCTATATATGGGGTCAAATTACAGAGGCCAAGCATAGAAAATTCATTGATATAATTTATAGAGGCCAATGCAAGAATTATCTCTATCTCTATGTGTGTGTGTGTGTGTGTTATAGGTACAAATCCCAAGGAAAACCCCCGATAACTTCCCCTCATTTAGAGGATGGTACCCAAGGTAAACCCTAGGATGTTCAGGGCACAAGGCTTGTCAACAACATGTCTCTACTCCATTACAACAATATACTCATTATGAGATAAACATATCACTTATGGGAATTGAACCCATGTGGGGAGGATAAAAATAATTCCTTCTAACCACCCAAGCTAAATCTAATCGACATATATGTTTTTCTATGTGCATGTGTAATTTTTTAACTTTTGTAAAATTCCAAAACTATGACATGGGCCATATTTGTGACATAGACTAGCAGGGTGATGTGGAGGAATCAAGGTGCTACCAGGTGGAGTTAAGGTGCATAGGTGGTAGCCATGAAGTAGGGTACAAGGTGGTATAGTTAGTTGGGGCTTGCAACTGAGAGGTAAGTTATTTATGAAGCTATGAAAGGAAATATTTTATCCATGCACTCAGCACCTGTAACCACTTTTAGGGTGAGCCATGTCCCCTATGTGGTAATGGATGGTAAGTGGTTTATGGAGCCTTAAGAACATTTTAACTAGTGGCACATTATAGTCTTGTCATATATATCAAGCATTGATCTTATATTTAGAATGGAGAACATGTGCTCCAATAGAGGGTTGTGGGAAATGGGACCCCCACCCATCACATCAACGTATGACAATGCGACAGGTGGAGGAATTGACGATAGAGATGGACCCCCTATCACATCCATGGTTAGGATCATGCCAAGTGGTATACGAGACAATGGGGTGTATATGGCCCACGATTAATTTATAATAATAATAAAGATAAAGAAATAAAGAGAAAAAAGGAAAAGAGGGCCACATAGACCTAACATGGCGTTGACACGTTGAATTGGACTATCAAGCAGGTAAGAAAGAGTGCCCCATTGAAAGCCCCAATTAGACTTTCTCTCGTTTGGATTATCTCTTCTGACCAATATGTTGATCTAGTTTCCACTGGTTTATTTGAGATGGAGAAGACAGTTAGATTGCTTCTCACCAATTTGATCTAAATCCTGATCTGATTATCTAGAGCAGAAATCAAATGAAGAGTTATATTCTATATCTACTCTAATTTAACCTATCCTGATAAGGAGAAAGACTAATAAGAATGAATACAGTCAAAGATAGTGTTACTTAAAGTTGAAACAGTTCATACCAAACAAAAAATCATTAGCCTAATCAAATTATATATTTAATCACAATTAATTGCAAATAAAAAGTGTAACATCAACGCTACATTCAATAGGAATCATAACAGTATGATTAATCCTAAACACGACACATAGAAATAATTCATATGAAAATCATTCAAAACGACCCATGGAAAACATATCAGTAGAAAAATACCTAATATATTTGACAATAGTTATGATCACATGTGCCATCAGCTTCTTATTCATAGAGAGATAATAGTACCATCCATATGTACAATCCACAAACGTTCCTCTATCTAATTAGGAGATCTGTTTTAAAATATAAGAGAGTCTCTTTACATTTCCTACTTTTCATCATTTCTGATGAAAATTACCTTTTTTGTTTCGTACTCTCCTACTTTGAGTTACTTGGAATTTTGAATTACAAAATTTTAGAAAATGTGAGAATGTAAACCATTTCCTCAATTTGGAGGATCTGCGAAGTTGAACCATGATTCGTAGGCTCAAATGATCCTGCTTATCCTTTTTTACTTTCTCTCTTCCATGTCCAACTTGCCATCACATATTCTGTTGGCAACCTCTATCTTCAAGTCTTTTGTTGTGCTCTTTATAAAATATTATATCGCTAATGCATAGTTTATTGGTTGGATCATGTGCTCGTTAATTGTCTCCCTATCCTTTTTGTCCAACACTTTGATTTCCTACTTGACCTTCTCTCTCATGGTGGACACATTCTCTATCATAGCTTCACTTTGTCCTGCTACATCTATTTCCTCATTCATGGGCATGTGGAACATTTCCAAGAGTTCGTCAGTTGCAGTCCACATCCTCATACATGTCATCTTAGCGTTGTGTATTGTCTCTTGAACATTAGGGAAAGTGTTCTTCCATCTTTCCAACAACATTTGGGCATTGTATTGCTCGTTCTTAATAATCCTGAGAAATGTTGCAGGGGATGTTGTGCATGTTTTTTTCCAATGTTTCATTTTTTCAAATGCTTGTTCCATGTCATCGTATTGGCCCTTAATCTCTTCTAGATGGTCAATTAATTTTTCAATTTATTCATTGTAGGCCTAGATGTCCTCCAAATCCATGAATAAATTAACTTGTGCTTCTCTTAGCTTCTCATTAAGTTTATCACCTTCCTCTTTAAATAGGGATAGGAATTTATTTCCCTCCTTCTTTCCCTCGAGTTGAAGTAGTTTCATTTCTTTTTCTAGGAGGGATATCATGTGACTTTGTTCTTCATCTTGTTTTTTATTTCATTTCCCTTTGATTTTCATGGTTCATATCTCGTGTGTATATCTTTTCTTGGTGTCTTCAATTTCCTTTGCATGTATCAGATTTTCCTCTTCTTTGTTGACCTGGAATTCACATTCCAATTCTTGTCTATGGAGTTGTAGCTACTTCTCTAGGCCTAATACTT
The DNA here is from genome assembly GCA_010110895.2 of Picea sitchensis. Lineage (NCBI taxonomy): Eukaryota > Viridiplantae > Streptophyta > Pinopsida > Pinales > Pinaceae > Picea > Picea sitchensis. The sequence continues at coordinate 268,422 of SNQJ01S0002501.1, forward strand.
TTTTCTTATATTATTCTACCCTAAACTTGATCTCATTGACTATGAAATTGTTTTCACCTTCAAATGCATGTAATGTTACCGTCATTTTCGTTGCTTCCTTCTGCTGTTTATCTTTAGTTATTCTCCAATCAATGTTTCTCCTGGATCTTTTTTGTCTAGACGTCTCCCTTGTTTTGTTTTGTTTCGATGGCCTCCTCATGATTCCCTATTTTTAGTCATTGTGGTATAACTTCCCCAGAATGATTAGTTCATTTTCGAATTCTAATAATTTTAGTGTCAAATATGAGAAGTCTAAAGGTATCACGTTTAGGGGAGTCCCTAGGATTAGGGGAGAGGTTAAAATTGACACTTCCTTGGTTGATAGGAGGGCGGATATTCCACTTCTCTCCTCTTCCTCTTTCTTCTTATTTAAGTCTATATATTTGCATGCTTCTGCTGCAATCCTTTCACGTTCCTCAGTATCCTTGCGGGTAGCTTCTTTGGACATCTCTCTTTGATTTTCCATAGCTTCGAGGTTGGCTTCATCCTCTGCAACTTTGTAGGATTTCTCATCTTCTGYGGCCTTACATTATCATAAATCCTCCATGGAGTTGTGSACTTTTTCTTTTCCCACAACTTTGTCTTCTTTTGCGGCCTTGTTCGTTTCTTCAATCTCTTCAAGCGATTTTCCCTGATTTTTTTTCCCTCTTTATTCCACATCAAATAATTTCCTTATCACCTATTCTTCCTTTTATTTCTAAKCTCCTTCATCTTCATCCATATTCTCCTGAGTGTCCCTTATTACATTTCGCAGTTGTTCATGAAATTCAATTTTTTTTATTCATTTTCTGCATGAAAAGAATCAACTTGGTGTGTGTATATATTATGCAGGACAACACTTCTTTGTACAATATGTCCTTGCATCAAATTTATTCCCCTCCTCTTATTTCATGCTCGAAGGGGGGCACCATCTTCAAGGATTTGTAGTGGTTATACACAACATTTATGGGGCCATGTTTCTTCATTGTACCTATATAGAAAATCATTTGTTTAAGATTTATGACCTCCTTCCTCTCATGTGGGATATTTGTAACGTGAATCTCCCTAGCTTGATTGGGAAGCTAGGCCAGCTTCTCTTGTCCGCATTCTACAGGGAATTTTCTATGCCATCTCCCACCATTTGGTATGCCACCTCACAGGCCAAAATTTTATCCAAGACGTACCTGGGTAATAGATGTTGTGGAGAATTACATCCGTAGACACGAATGTAGGTGTAGTTCGTCTCTAGGTACCAATCTATTGTTTCCTACAAGGTTTCTAACGCTTCTGTCAATATTCCTCATAGGGTTTGGCCGAAAAAAAATTGACACACTGGTGTTGTCAAATAATCACATATTTGATAAAATTACTTTTGATATCGTCTTGTCTGAGTTCAGAGGAATATACATGAATAGAGGGTGATTCCATATTCTAGTCCCAATTCTTTTTTGGGTTAGGAATGTATGTGCAAATAACATCAATGAGAAAGGAAGGCATATAAAAACCTAATTGTGTCCCTTTATAGGTATCCTCGATGTTGAGACATATTTTGGTCAATAATATCGACACCCAGTTGAACACTACTCCCTTTTCCTCCATTGCATGAGCCATGGCTATCCATTCATGTTTAAAGGGTATAAAATTCTCCTTTCGATACAGTGTGCAAATCATAGAAATTAGCATTTGATATGGCGACTTGAAATATTGGGTGTTGTATAGCCTACTAAGCTTAGAAACAAAGGGAGTTTCTCTGTCCCACTAATCCTGAATAATATCGAGTGGCTTTGGATTTTCTTTAGCAAAGTTTTCCAAGAATCCCTTGTTCATAAATACTAATGGTTTTGGCAACTTGTAGATCTGGTGAAAGTTGTCTGCATTCAATGCGGCTATGGTGTTTCCTTTCTTTTTGGTGATGCTCTGTGCCTGTGTGTTTACATTCTGGTAAGTCCACCTGGGCACTTCACTGTAGGGTAAGATTGTAGGTTGAGCATCGACAATGTGAATGAGACTTTTCTGGATGTTTAGGTTTTACAAACGCAGAAATTCAATTTGAAAATATTAAGAAATGACTTGAGAGACATGACACATAACTACTAGGCATTCATATACCCTTGCTTGTTAATAAAAATCATGTGAATGATCAAGTCTCGACCCTCTAACCAACCTATTAACCATCAGAACATAAATGCATTTAACTCTTAGTAATTACTTCATTACAGGTGGAAAAGGCATGCAATTAAGTGCCCTTTTCGGAACATAGGTTTACAGTGAGATGGCCTATGCAGTTCGCAGCTTGTAGATGTCGAAGAGATTTTTTCATCGTTTTTAAGTAAAGAACTTGCACATTGCATATAAATGACTAGAGTCATATCTTTCTGTCTAAGAAAATGTGACTTTACATTAAAGTATAATTATTGCATTAATCATTTAATTAGTAATTAATGAACATTGTAATATACATAAGATATATATTACAGGTCATCCCTCCTAAAAAAAAAATAAGCTTTGTCCTCGGAGCATAGATAAAGATGAATATCCTACTAATCTAACTAGTGACATTTCTTTACTAATTACAAAGCTTTTTAAATATATTTTCAATTGTTTCCAAGTCATTATGTATTCTACAAAATAGCATACACATCCTTGAAAGGTCTTCTTTCCTATTTTCACTGATCAGTGCAAGGGGACCTGAATGCTCATTTTCAAGAAGTTGAGTCGGAAAGTAGCTCATTTTGCACAATCTCCAAAAGATTTTGTTGGTTGATCAAGTGCAAATAATGGTTCTTCTCTACACCATGATATAATTTATTCTGAAGCTTGGTAGGTGCCTCCGATTGATCGGGCTGTGTTAATTGAAAATCAAGAGATGGATCGTTGTGTTAATTGAAAATCAAGAGAGCCCATCATGGAACGTCTCTCAACAAGAAAAGTACATATTTGGTAGGTGATAAAATTCAAATATGAGACTTGATCCGAAGGCTTCACGTATCTCTCCCTTATGTTATCCATCGCTAACAAACATTGCAGAGATATGTTTATGAAACATGTCTCATGAATGTTTTTAATTCCTCTTGGGATGAATGACCTATGCGCCATTAATGGACCTCGATTTGAATCTCTAACTTCACTCTCATCTTCTGATATCGAGTTTTTGTTTCCTAGTGCTTTTTTCAATCTTTTCTTCTTCAATATTCAATTTATGTTTCCTAGGGTTTGAGTCAGTCTCATTGTTTACAATTTCAGTTTGGTGGCTAGGACTATTTTCTCCAAACTCATTTTCTAGTACACTATAAAATCCTACCCCAAAATCTTCGTCTACTTTGATAGCCTCAATATTCGAAGCAACAATTAGGTTTGTGACAATGCACTTTCTTGATGTGGTGTGTAATTTATTCTTCAAACCAACAAGATGTACATCACCTTTAAGTAAAGCAGGTTTAGGAAGAAGAGTAGATGAGCGTACAGCCACAGCCTCAAATGGGCCTAGTGCAGCAACATCATTTGTTAGTAATGCATAATTGCGTACAAGATAAAAAAAACAACCTCTCAATGAATCTCCTTTGGGTACGCAGAATTCTAATGTGACATATAATACAGAAATGGGCACTTTATTCTTGTGAGCCACAACTATTCCCACGGTCTTAGAAGGACAGATCACCACACCTTTTCCAGAAAAATGTTTAGCAAACACACCGTCCATAAAAGGATATGGTGGTATATCCATCTCGACCATGACAAGTGTTGGCTTAATGATTTCTCAACATTTGAAACAAATGTTTTGGAATCACTGCTTACACTGTTATCAAATCAATTACCTGGAACTTCTCCATTTGATGATGATAATAGAGGTTGGTTTTTTTATCATTGTAAGCATAATAAATCGAAGATCACATTGCAGGCTTCATCCTTTTCCACAATCCAGCCGCATCTTCTTAAGTGTATATTTCAGGCTCTGCATAGAATTCATGCCTATCAATTTTCACAACAAAAAACTAACTTCGATGAGGATCGTCAAGGCTCACAAATTCTGAAGGAGTCGTTGCTCCTCGAGATAACTTGGACAAAATAATTATAAAATCTTGGACTTATGTGACTTCCTTCCCATCTAATTTTTTAGTCATGGCATGGCAAGGAACACCTGCCCTTAGACAACATATACCCTGGTTCTGCAACATATACTAGACCACACTTGAAGTGGAAATTCCTTGAATGTTTGTAGGATAGTATATGAATGATGACATCGCTTAATTCTAAGAAATAATGAGGAGTTATAGAATGCAAGTCCTGGACTTCCAAAGTAACTTTCACAGGAATACCAACGGGCTCAACATCTAATTTGAGAGCCTATCCCACATTATCATCAAGCATCGTCTCCAACTTCAAGAAATGTGTTAAAATGTCACCATTCACACCTGCAAGTAAATCCCTGGCGTCTAATTGCATCTCGTCAGCAAGTCCTCCAGGTACCACCGAATCTATAAAAAGAAGTCCAGTCTCTGTAAGAAAATCCTCTCTCAGAATCTGCTCAGTCTCGCGTTGAAGCCCTAATCGACGTGCTTCATTAAATCCTTTGCGATCAAGGATCATTTGAAGTGTTACTCTAGGGGTATGGACTTCATTGTTGCACTGGTCCCTGCACCTCTGTATGAATATCAGCTCACTTACAACTATATATAGTGGAAGAAAGGATGAAGAAGAGCTCTCTTATTTGCCTCCAACATTTAGTCTGACTGCTTGTCCATGACAATTTATCACACGTGATCCATTTGACATTATTTTCATCCATAAAGCTACCTGCATATAAAAGGTATTGAAGTCATTGTATACATCAAACCCACGATGAGGAGTCTTTCTATCCAATCGGGATAAGGTTCCTGCCATAACTGAAATTTTGTCATCACCGTCGTTATCCAGCACTCGAATATCCAATCCAACCACTGCAGCTTCGGGTGCAAGAGGGATTTCTTCACATTTCTTAAACTGAAGCGTCACTGGATCAAAATGGAAAAATCCAAAATTATGAACAGGGTCACGGTAAAGACGATAAACTAGAATCTTCTCACCATTGTGGAATGTAGCGTCGAAAACAACAAGACCTATCAAAACAACTTTCGTGTTGATGAGAATGATACTGCATTTTTTATCAACGATGAAACCTTTGTGATTGTTGGTCCTCTCAACCTCTCTATCCGAATCCCTAGTGCATGTGGTTCAAAGCACCACCACTCCCTGAACATCCTTGTTTAAGGTCCCCATTATTTTCCATGTGATTCGAAGCACCACTATGCCTTGAACAACCTTGTTTAATGTCCCCATTATTTGCATACCTTGTTTCAAATTGGAGTATCTCTTATGATCCAATTGCTTGTACCTCACGTTCACAACATTCAAATTTTTTGGTGTGATCGTGAGGTCCATTTTAGGGAGACCATTGTAGGCATAAACTTCACAACCAAAACCATCATTGTCAATATCAAAACCACTCTTGTTGTAACCCAGATCTTTTCCAACGAGGGTGCTAAAAGGATTCGTGGTTTTCATATTCGCCCACGTAAGTGGTTGTTGCTAGTTGACCACCAACATGCCTTGATAACCACCATTAATATATTATTACATGTAATTAAATGTAATTAATGTGATAGTTTAATATTACATTAATTTAATACATAAATATTAAATTAATATATAATAAAAATGTATAAATTAAAGTATTAATTGATTGATAAATGTATTAAAGTATTAATGTATTTAGTAATACATTACATTAATAATGTATAATGTATTACTTTAATGTGAATATAATACATTAATATATTAAAATATAAAAAATTAATGTATTATGCATTAATTTATAATATATTAATGTGTAATATATTAATATATTAAAGTACTATTGATGTGTATTGTAACATTAATATAATATATAATAAATGTATAAATTAAAGTATTAATTTACATTAGTGTTTAATGTAACATATGAAATGATGATTATTGATAGATTAATACTGTAATGCATTAATTAAGTAATTACTATATTGATAAAATAATAATACACGAACAAATTAACACAACATTAATACATTAAATAAATCAATAAATACATTAAATGGATTAATAAATAGATTACTAAAGTATTAATACATTAGTAAGATATTAGTAAGCAAATAAAATAATACATTATTACATTGTTGTAATATATAAATTAAAGTATTAATGCATTATACATAATGTAACATATTAATTAATTAATACATAAATACATTTTTAACTAATACATTGTTAAATTAATGTAACAATATAGCAAGAAATAATTACTTAATACATAATTAAATATTACTAATTAAATAATTAATGCATTACATTATTCATTAATTAATCAATTACATTAATTAATTAATACATTACATTACTAATAAATTAATGTATATTGTAATGTATTAATTTAATTAATTAATAAATTAATACATTTAAATAAATACATTACTAAAGTAATAATACATTATAATATTAATATAATGTATAAATTAAAGCATTAATTTACATAAATGTATAATATAAAGTATTAATTAATTAATGGATTAATAATGTAGTGTATTAATTAAGTAATGATGATGATGATGATGATGATTAGCGTCCACTAAGACCGAATTGGTTTATCGGACCTTAAGAGGGTAAGTGATTACTTGTGATTCTTTAGAATTTTGTTTCTCTGCTCGAAAAACATTAAGAGAAGTTTTCCAAGATCACCATACTTTTGTTGAGTTAAGAGGTTAGGAAGGTTGGTACTGTGATAAATATTTTGAAAATGAGATCTAATATGGGTATAGGCTGGACAATCTAAGAGAAAATGCTTTTCATATTCAACCTTTTTAGTGTCACAAAGGTGACACACTCTTTCATCCCATGAGGTTTTAGAAATTGACCAACGCCCAATTTCACTATGGAGCTCGTGAGAATTTGTTCTTATCTTAGAAATATTTTTTTTTTCTTTACGCTTGGAAAAACAGATAGATAATTTTGATCTTCTAGATTAGGGTTGATTACATCTTTATAATACCTTAATTTTATTTTTTCCTCTAACTCTTTATC
>SNQJ01S0002502.1:12864-33821 GCA_010110895.2 Picea sitchensis
AATTCACTCTTGAACCCTAAGAATCTATCCTCTATTTGAGTTTGAATGGTATCTTTAATTTTTTTATCAATCATTGCCTCTAGCTCTATTTTGATTGTTACGTCTCTTTCTTCACTCCTTTTTTCTAATGTTTCTAACTCTATTTGGATTATGGCATCTCTCTCTTCTCTTTTTTTTTTTTCTACTGATTCCATATAATCGTAAAGGATCTCTAGGGTGATTTTGGGGGGCATCTCCTTGTTAGGGTGAGTTTTTGGAATAGGTGGTGGAGTGCTCATATTGAAAAGAAGAGAAAAAAAATATAACAATTATTATTATGGATTGACTTTATCTTTCAAACTTTTACTTCTGAAACTTAAAATAAAAAAATAAATAAAATATATTTAAATCTCTTTATTTAAAATTAAAATTGAATCAAAGTAAAAAGTGACTCACCTCATTTCAGATGTTCAAATGTTCAACTCTTCAAAGAAGCCAAAAAATAATTTATAAGTGATATATAAATAATATCACTTATGTCCCACAAACAAGAGGAACTCATACACCAATTTGGTGTGCTGACTTGGCCGTGACCTTAAAAATAGATTATAATTATTATTATTATTATAATACTTTATATTTAAGACATTATTTTTATAAAAATATTTATAAAAAGTTAAATAACTTTTATGAAATTGACATTATTTTTATAAAAATATTTATAAAAAGTTAAATAACTTTTATGAAATTTTTGGTGTTTTCAAATTTTAAATAAATTTATTTATATAATAATACTTTATATTTGTATTTAAGATATTATTTATTTGTATAAAAATACTATATATTTAAAATATTATTTATTTTTATAAAAAAATTAATATTTTTTATAAAAAAATTATCTTTTAATTTTGTCATTATTTTTATTTTAGTTTTGTAAGTATATATTTATGTAGAGTTTACTATATATATTGCAATGTATTTATGCAACTCAAGGTTTTAAAACTTGGTCAACTTGGATTTGGACTGTTGATCAAGTTGACCCCACACGTTCCGGCTTGGGTACCAAGCTATTTAAATACATCAAACTGTTGATCAAGTTGACCTCACACGTTCCGGCTTGGGTACCAAGCTAATTAAATACCTCAACGTGGCTAGTTCTGTACCAAACGGTCCGACTCTGCCGAGTCATCTCCTTTATTCGCCTAACTTTTTTCATTGAGTATTTACGAGCATTTGGAGTTTTTAAAGGTCGAGTGATATTTTGTTTTTAATATTGTAGAATTATGATTTGGAATCTTTAAAGTATTTTTTTTTTTTAAGTAAAAAAGGGTGGTACCTTCTATAATATATTAACACAAAACTTTATGAAAAATACACAGTATCATAGCTAGAGTTACCAAAAGATGCTGTCGGTAACCGGAAACCAGCATTATTGGGTAGAACTTAGCGGTTTATCTGATAATATGATCGTACCAAAGACATACATCACGCTTGGTGAAGCCGGGTGAATCTGCGGCGGAAGACATCAAATTAAATGGCATTTATGCTTGAAAAAACAAGAACACGACCATGCTTAGCCTAAGCATCCGGTGACTTGGCCTTCATGCACATGTGGCACCTATGTCACGCTGGGGTCCCGGACATCTCGTCCAGGAGCACGTCTAGTCTCTGTCCCATAGTGAAGGCCACGCTCCAAGTCCATAGCGTGGGCGCGAAGACTCCGAACATAAGGCAGTGTTGTTCCTTTGCTAAGGATTGGGCCATGCATTCCGCCACCACGCTCAATTGGAGGAGTGTCACTCCCATCCTCCCCCTTGCCATCGTCAGCCATAAGCTTCTCCAGCTGCTCGGCATTCTCGTCTGTCGTCCGCTTTTCCAGCTGCTCAGCTCTTGCGTCCATTTGATCAATTAACCATGGAATTTCTTCCACCACACAGCTGGGAAGTTCGTCCATCCTTGCCGGGGCATCACTGTTGTTCTGCCTAGTGGGTGTCTCCCTAATACTTGACATTTTCATACAAGGTAGGTCCCCAATTGACCGGTCCTCCTCCACAACACAACGGAAGACCAATTCGCATGCTCACGTCACCTCCGTGCCACTTCTTCGCGCACGCGGTATCTTTCATTTCGACTATGGAGGTGGCGTGTCGACATCCCTCAACCCGGAGCTCTCTTCGAGAATGGAAGAAGCGGGCGAAACTCTTGAGCTCCCTCCTCCTAGCCCTCTGCCTTATTGCCTTCCATGCGACACCACCGGTAGGAGGTGTACCTCTGCCTTTGACCATGATTCCAATCTGAGATCGGTGATGCGAGCAGGTTGTCAAATATGTAAATCCCGGCCAAGAACTGGAAGGCCAACTGCAGCCGGGAGGCGAGGAAGCTCAAACCCGGAAGGAGCGGCTCATTACGCAGGGAAAGGACCGAGAATAACCCAACGCTTGATGCACCAGGAGCAATTCACTCTTGCTCAAGCTTCTTAGAAGAATGATAATCAAACTACCCGCTCCTTCTTCCTGCCATAATAGCCATGAAATCGAGTGCTTTTGATTGTTTAGATACGCTGTGAGGGAGGGTAACTTCTCGATACCAACGTAGCTTCGTCCATCGGCATTAAAGGAATTAAGCTTTCCGGTGGCGGTCCACAGCCGATGTCGGTCGGCGAGTCGCGTGTCAGGATGGCCACATGACTCCCTCCCGTGTCACCCAATGTCCAGGAAAGGAATCTTTAAAGTATTATTTTTTTCATTTAAATTTTTGATAGTTTATTTATTTATTAGTAGTGATATTCTGTTTTTAATAATGTACAATTAGCATAGCCACAATTACATTACATTGTATACACAAATTTATGTTAGAAGGCACCTGGGGTGTTGAATGCCGCGCGAGGGAGGGGTAACTTCTCCAGCATACCACTGCAATGGCCGTCCATCGGCATTAAAGGTCGCTCGAGGGTGGCGGTCCTATGCATTAATCAGTCGCTGAGTGCGTGTCCAGATGGCCCTGCAGCTCCTCCGCGTGTCACCCCATCCGGGGCGGAATCTTTAAAGTATTATTTTTCATTTAAATTTTGATAGTTTATTTATTTATTAGTAGTGATATTCTGTTTTTAATAATGTACAATTAGCATAGCCACAATTACATTACATTGTATACACAAATTTATGTTAGAAGGCAAATCAATGTCACATCAATATCACATCAAAAACAAACTTATTACTATAGTCCCATGGCTTAGGAACTAATAAGTAGGAGTTATTCTTTCATATTGTTCTTACTTGATATTTGTGATTCTAACATTTAATCTTTGTCTTATGTAATCTTTTCGTCTTATGTAATCTTTTCAATTGATCCAACTTTCATCTCATATCTTTTTCAATCTTTTTTGGGCACCTTTTTGAGACAACCTGTGTGATTTTCTAAGATCTTTATCTTTGAATTGTTTTCAAACTAGAATTTATACTTGTAAAATATAAACATTAATTTTCTTGAAACCCATAAAAAAAAAATAAACATTGAATGCATGTATTTCTATATGGAAATTTTCATATACATGATTAGCCAACAATTATGAGATCACAAATATTCTAATCCCTCTTAATTATTTAACTTAGAAGTTGGAATGTTTTGTCAACTACTTTAATTCATCATTTAGTTAGAATAAAAGGACACCTGATCACCGTACTACTTATTGAGGGGGTTTATTATACAAATTAATGGTATATCTATCCTCTCTCAGAGACAACTTTAGTCACCCTGAAACATCCAGGGCTTGGAAAGGGTTAGTCATAAGTATTATTGTTAAACCTGAGATTACTGGATTTTACAAAATCTTTTAAGAGGATAAAAAATGGAATACACTTCTTTGAAAATGTCTTACTACCATATGCCTAATTACATTTCCCATTATGTTTTTAAAACATCATACAACATTTTCATAATACATTTTTATTTGAAACTAATCTAACCCTTAATTATAAGACTAGGATATGATATACTTTGTGTTGTTCTTACCTCGATTTTCTCTTCTTTTCTTATTTTTTAATTTTGTTTTTGTTATACCATTTTTTATTTTCATTGTGCATCTCATTCATTCTTCTTTTTATTTCTTTGTTGTGATTATGTTGGCCCACTCTATGCAATTTCAATTCATACCTAATTCATTTCTTCTCATCATGTCAAGTTGTCACTTCCTCTTTCTTCTTTTCTTTGTTCTCAATGATTTACCTTCTTGCTTTCTTTACTTACATAAAATGTTTTTTGTTTGAGTGATTTCAAGGTTCAACAAGACAACTTAGAAGTTTTGTTTGACAAACTTAATTGATGCACCAATGTCACTATTTTACATAACTTTAATTTGACTTGATATTTCATTTCAACAATTTCAAAAACTTTGACTCATAGAATACTCTAAAATGCTCACTTCTAGAGTGTCACGTCAACTTCTTTGACATGTAGAAACTCAACCCTTCAAGTATATAGAGGAATTCTAATACCATAATTTCTAACTCATGAAAAGTTTACAGACTCTTTTGAACTTTGGATGCCTTATCACTTCATAACCAACCTCACATTTCAAGACCTCGTGAAATTTGACATATGTGTATGTGTATGAATACTCATTCTTTTTGTTTTAAAACCATGAGATTCAAACCAAACTTTCACTTTCTCCTTAAACATTCACTTTCCCCTTCACTTTGAATGAACTTTGTTAGCATATAATTTTTCTTAAAAAATAATTATACAACCACTCATAATGAAGACGTTTGTGTCTGATGCAATGGATGATCCTTGAATTGGTACCATATGAATACGTTGTAGCCAAAATGGCTATCATAAGTAAAAGAAGTAGAATTTCCAAAAAAAATTAACAAGAGTGTTTATAATATTTGATCTTCTTAAACTTTTGTAATATGAACTTGACCTGTTCTCGAGTTGTAGGACAGTCGGTGACAAAGTGTGTTGTTAAGCCATTCCGTGTTGTTAAAGTCACCGGTTCGAAACCTGAGGGGACAAAAAATCCAACCATGTTAAGGGTTGGTGTGGTTCAGGCCGGGTGCGATCTCTGGGTGATTTTGACGACTTAGATGCCCCTGAGTCACGGTTTCTCAAGCCATAGATTAATCGTGTAGCCAACAGGTCTCGCACAAATTAACAAACAAAAAAAAAATATGAACTTGACCTTGGTGTCAAGTGATTAAAAAACAATAGATTTGAAGATCTTCTTCAAATGTATTGAGATTTTTTTAATTTTAGAGTATTACTTAAAATAGTTTCAAGGAGTTCATGGTATTCTTTTAGAATTGAAATAAGTCAAAGATTTAATTGCTATAGTTAATTTGTAATAAAAGATGTAGAATTTAAAAAAAAAAAATAACAAGAGTGCTTTTGATCATCTTAAAATTTTGTAATAATCACTTAATCCTGGTGTCAAATGATTAAAAAATAATAGAGTTGAAGATATTCTTTAAATGTATTGATATTTTTTTAATCTTAGAATATTACTTAGAATAGTTTCAAGGAGTTTATGATATTCTTCTAGAATTGAAATGAGTCAAAGATCTAGTTGTTATAGTTAATTTGTAACAAAATGACCATTTTTTAAAGGCATAAATTTGATAAGAATTTGAGGAAAAAAATCATCTATATGTGAGTTCCATCACAATCCAAGTTTCGTGCATAGTAGAACAATGCCTCTAGGATTTTTCCCCTTGCCAAAAATTTGATTCAAATTCTAGATCGACGAGAACTCGAACTTCATGTATTGACAAATTTTACTACAAGATTAGATAATTCCTCTATGCATACCATAGTACTGAGATTTAACTGTATCGGCCTTTGGTGTACACAAATTTACATAGAGTTTGAAGTTCGACAGATATTTGATATAGTATGAGAATGGTACATTTAGCTAAATGCTTAAATATACTTACAATTTTAAACTTTTAAAGGTAGATAAAATGTTAGTATGCATGCTGAAATATTTAAATGTTTAAACTTAAGAAACTACCACGTTGGATGCTCATAGCATAATTTAACTATCAACAATTTAACATTATTCATTAAAATTTAATTGTTAACATAAGAGTGAAACTTCAACCATAATAGCTCATGCTCATGTTGTAGTTTAATTGTTTACAATTCATTAATTCTTAATATAAGATTGGAACTAGAATAACAATATAGCTAATGATAACTCATACTATCCACAAATTTACCATTACAAGCCAATGGCCACATTCTTGAACCTTCAACCCATATGCTCTTTTATACAAACAAATATAACTAATAAATGTAGCTTCAATCAATTAACACACACTCGAAACTCATATGGCATAAGCAAGCAAAATTTTGTAGAGTAAGACAAAGTAAAGAATGGACATAAAAAAACATAGGAATCATTTCAAATATATTTGTGATTATTTTTCCTCTTATTCTTTTGAATGAACTTTGATTAATAAGTGTGTTCTCCTAATTGAATTTTTCTTTGAAGTCACACATATCACCTAATCAACCTTAAAAAATACATACATTAAAGCCTAGATCCTAGACTTTTAACCTATGATTTAAAATATATCTATTTGATCTCATGTTATTTCATTTGTACTTTTATGTTAAACACTTACATGTTCACATAATGTGTGTGTAACACATTGTTACATGCTTCAAATTTGAGATATGTTTCAAGTTGCTTACAATGAAGAATGAATGTTTCTTTAAAATTTTGAAATGTTTTGGTATATTTTAAATTTTATTTGAAAAATGCATGTTTTTGTATCTATGAAATGCGATAGCTTGAGATCATTTGTGGAAACAAAACTATTTTTTTTTGTTAAAGAATGTGTCATGCCTTAACACTTAATGCATTGCATATGGGCATACTCTTGAAGAGTGAGAAAAACTAGGAACCTTGTATACCCCATAATGAAGGTCAAAAAGAATTGAGTGTAAGATATGGGAGATCCACAATTCAAGAGAAAGAAAGACTGAATGAAGAGTATGTGTTATGATATTGTGACCGAATCCCCTTCTTGTACTTGGTCCTTCTTGTGTAATGCATCACATTGTGATAGGTCTTTCATTCAATTTTTTTGGAAAAGCAAAGTTGTCATGAGTTTGGCCCAACTCAAATTGATGATAGAATGTCTATTCAAGTAGTCTTTTGTTGTTCACCAAATAGCATAAAGACTCATTTATATTGGCATTTGGTATATGAAAATTTGCGTGGAGTTTGAAATTTGATCGATATTCGACATAGTACAGATACAGTAAAGTTGACTAAATGATTATATATATTCACAATTTTAAACTTTTAATGGTAGAGGAAATATTACTATGTGCGATGAAACATATTTAAATGTTTAAACTTAACAGACCATGTTGTATACACATGCTATAGTTTAACCATTAATAGTTGAATATTGTTCATTAAAATTTAAATGTTAAGATAAAAGCGGAACTTCAGCTAGAATAGAGAATGATCATTAATTCAGATATTCATTAATTGTTAATATAAGAGTGGAACTAGAATAGCAGCATAGCTAGTGATAGCTCATGTTATTCGTAAATTTACCATCACAAGACAATAGACACATTCATGTATCTTCAACCCATATGCTCTTTCATATAAATAAATATAAACTCAAATGGAACAACTAAGAACAATTTTGTAGAGCAAGACAAAGTAAATAATGAACAAAAAGGGAATCATTTGAAACAAATTTGTGACGATTGTTCCCCTTAAGCTTTTGAATGAACTTTGAATAATAAGGTCTTCCTACTACTTGGAATTTTCTTTGAAGTCACACATGTTACCTAATCAGTCTAATATTATGTTGCTTCATTTGTACTTTTGTATTAATCACTTGATTGTTAAACTTTGAATTTTGACACTAGTAATTCTCCCAGTGTTGGTGAGGGAATGAGGATGATCACATTATGTGTGTGTGTGTGTGTGTGTGTGTGTGTGTGTGTGTGTGTGTGTGTGTGTGTTTCAAATTTGATATATGTTTGTTTCAAGTTGCTTACAATGAAGAATGAATGCTATTTGAACAATTTATGTATATTTTTTAATTTTCTAAAATTTGAAAAATGCATGTTTGTGTATCTATGAGATGTCTACTTTCATATTTTACATGTACTAGACTTTTTAATTATACATATTTTTTTGTATTGAGTGGTATTCGTACTTGAATCTTACTACAATGGTTCACCACAATCTTTAAGATTATTCGGTTCAAATTATTGCAAAATCAAGCAGTGAGCATCTTCTAAAACACATTTGTGTTAGGTTTAGCATGCCACAATGATGCTATAACCAAAAATGCTCAAAGCATTCCCTATGTTGTCTTCACATGATTATTGTGGAAGATAGTGCACGACAAAAAAAAAAAAAAAACTTATCATTTTAACATGCAAATTCAAATGATTTCTTTTTATTTTAATATGCAAATTCCACCTAAGGGTGAGATGGTTCCTCCTTGTGCACACCAAAAACTTGATATGTACTAGATTGTGCCCAAATCAACATTTGTTGTAACTATAGATGTACTGATCCACAAAGAGACTTTGAGTGATCAACTTCCAATGATGTAAAACTTCTCAAATGGTCACCCTTCATGATAATGCACTTTTGCACATGGAAATTATGACACCAACAACATACATATTTTTTGACAATGCATAACCATATAGTTTTGGTATCAAATGTTGGGATTAAATATGCACATGGTACAAATTCATTGACCAGATACATAAACAGTTTATCTAGTGGATAAACCTCTTCTTAGCAATCATTCCATTCTTATTCTTGGCTTCAAATGCACAATGATTTCCTTTATGTAGTATTAGTTAACCATAATAATACACCATATTTAAAATATTATTATTATTATATAATAAATATTATTATTATTATTATTATTATACACGTTTCATGAGGAAAACAATTCTTGGGGGCACTGCCCTCGAACCCCTGCACAAGGGGCTATCACCCCCTTGCGCACCTGATGCAACATAGAAGAGGCTAGAGCTAGTCATGCAAAGACTATAACACATACCCAACATTCTCCCACTTGTTGTTTTATTTGCATACAAGGGCTTACATAGTCAACAATCCAGGGAAACAATGCCCATGGATCCTCTACACCAAGAGAACTTCTCAATGCTCAAATATTTTGTTAATGAAACTGCAACATTCTTCAAAGTGTCCACCTTCATCAACAAAACTTTATTTTCTTCAACCATGTCTCTCTCAAAGTGATATTGACTATCAATATTCTTTGTCTTTGAATGATAAGCCAGGTTCTTCGCCAGAAAAATTGCACTTTGACTGTCACAATCTATCCTTACAACTTTTTGTACCAACCCAATATCTAAACACAATCTTTGTAACCATACGGCTTCCTTACTTGCATGAGTGGTTTCCATGTATTCAACTTCTGTAGTTGAAAGTGCCACTATAGCCTGTATTTTTCTCATCCAATTGATTGCTCCTCCAAACAGGTTAAACACATACCCGCTTGTAGATCTCTTATGATCCAGATCTCCAGCCTAGTCTGCATCCACAAAGCCATGTATGTCCAACACTTTGTCCAATCCCAGTCTTCCTTGGTAGCACAATCCATAGCTATCAGTGCCACGTAAATATGTGAAAATCCTTTTTAATGTTGTCCAATGCTCCTTCCCTGGTTTTGACATATACCTTCTCAAAACTCGCACTACATGTGCAATGTACGGTATAGTATAGACCATTGCATACATCAAACTTCCAACTGCATTATCATATGGAACACAAGACACGTCCTCCTCCTTTTCCTGTGTCTTGGGACACTAATCCGCAGATAACTTTACACCAACATGAATAGGGACCTTGACTAGTTTACATTCCTGCATATTAAACCTCTGCAATATTGTCTAGACATATTTTCTCTGATTTAACTAGAGTTTCCTCTTTTTCTGATCTCTTTTAATTTCCATGCCCAAAATGAAATTTGAAGCACCGAGATCCTTCATGTCAAATTTAGAGGACAACTGATTTTTTACATCTTGGATAATCTCCTTGTTGTTTCCTATCAACAACATGTCATCCACATACAAGACCAAATAAATCAAATGATCACCAATTAATTTAAAATACACACAGTGATCCTCTTTTATTATTGTGAATCCAAGTCTCATCATATAAGTATCAATTTTTTTATACCACATCCTTGGTGATTGTTTTAAACCATACAGGGACTTTTTCAGCTTGCATACCTGCTCCTTGTTTCCCTTCACAGCAAAGCCTTCTGGCTACTTCACATAGATTTCTTCTTCTAGATCCCCATGTAGGAATGTTGTCTTCACATCCATATGTTCTACTTCAAAATCAAATGCAACAACAATAGATAACATAAATCTTATAGAAGTTAACTTGGCAACAAGAGAAAAAATCTCACCAAAATAAATTCCCTCAACCTGGGAATAACCCCTTGCTATTAATCGGGCTTTATATTTCTCCACTTTTCCTTCTACATTCAACTTCTTTTTAAGTACCCATTTGCTGCCAATGGGATTTCTTCCAATTGGAAACTCCACTAGATCCCAAGCCTCATTCTTATCCAAGGATGCCTTTCATCCATGGCATTTTTCTAGAG
Organism: Picea sitchensis; assembly: GCA_010110895.2. NCBI lineage: Eukaryota > Viridiplantae > Streptophyta > Pinopsida > Pinales > Pinaceae > Picea > Picea sitchensis. The sequence goes on from SNQJ01S0002502.1 coordinate 23,478, forward strand.
CATTCCATCCTCTGAATCCACTGCCTCCCTGACAGTTCTAGGATGATAATTAGTAATAAACAAAGAAATTTTGAACATATATCAAATGGAGTATACCTCTCTGGTAACCTTCTTTCTCAAATTGATCTCCTCAATACTGGAGTATGATGATCTTCTTCTTCTGATTCTTGTTCTTCTGTAGAGTCTGATTCATCATCCTTTAAATCAAACTCTATTTTCTCTGGTTCTTCCTTACTTGGTAGGAATTCCTGTTTAACAACATCCTTCATTTCTCTAAATACCACATCTCATCTATAAACAACCTTCTTAGTTTCTTGGTTCCAAAGCTTATAACCTTTGAGACCATATTTATACCCAATAAAGATACACTTTTCATCCTTCTTATCTAGCTTACTCATGTTTTCCTTTGGAACATGAACATAGGCCTCACAGTCAGATACCTTGAGATGTGTGAGAGAAGGTTTCTTACCAGTCCATACCTCTTGTGGATTCTTGTCATCCAGCGTTGGTGACGGTGATATGTTGACCAGGTAACATGCAATACCCATTGCCTCTGCCCAGAATTATTTCCCTAACCTTACACCACTGAGCATGCACCTTGCTTTTTCCATCAGGGTCATGTTCATCCTTTCTGCAACTCCATTCTACTGAGATGTATATGGATTATTTTTCTTCCTTGCTATACCACACTTCTTACAGAATTCTTCAAATTCATTCCCACATAACTCCCCGCCATTATCTATCCTCAACACCTTAATTCTTTTCTCTGTTTGATTCTCAACAAGAGCCTTAAACTCTTTAAACCTGTCAAAGACTTCAGATTTATTCCTGAGGAAATATATCCAAGTATTCCTCGAGAAGTCATCTATAAATGAGACATAGTACACAGATTTTACCAATGATGGAACTGACACAGGTCCAGACACATCACTGTGAACTAGATGTAAAATTCCTTCTTCCCTCATTGCACCAAAGAGGAATCTTACCTGATTCTGCTTCTCATATACACAATGTTCATAGAAATCAAAATCCATAGAGAAGTTAGACATACCTTCAACCATACCTTTACCGTGTAGTATTCAAAGACCCTTCTCTTTGATATTCCCCAGTCTGTGATGCCACATCATAACCTTTTCTCCAGAGATTGTAAGAGCTCTTTCTTCTTCAACTCCAATATCAGGAACAATGGAACTATTACACCAATCACTAATAGTGCTTCCTTGCAAATTATACATAGTTCCAAACCGAACTCCCTTTAGTAGCACCATTGCTCCTCGAACCATCATGGAGGTTTCCTTTTCAAATATTGTTTTTACCCCTGCATCGTCCATTTTTCTTACAGAAATCAAATTTCTGGCCAATCCTGGAATGTGCAGAACACCAGGTAGTGTTCTAATCCTTCGATCTATGAGCCTCAACTTTAATTTTCCTCAACCTATGATTCGGGTTGTCGAGTCATCACTTAGGAAAACATTACATCTATCATACCTTTCATATTCAAAGAATCACTCCCTGTGGGGAGTCATATGAAAGGATGCACCTGAGTCAACCAACCATGCCTCATGATTTGCATGTGTGCTTGAAGAAGCCAAGTACAAATCCCCTCCTTCTTCCTTAGAGGTATTTTCTTTCGTAGAAGGAGCTTCTTGAGATCCCTTCTTTTTCTCAACTTTGGATCTACATTGCTTCTTGTAGTTCCCTTCTTTTCCACATCTCCAACATACCTTTACAAACTTTTCGGGAGATTTAGATATACCCTTAGACTTAGATCTCCCACTTGAGGACTTAGATCTATTTCTTTCCTGGGAGAGTCCTCTTGCAAATAATGCATATGTTCTATGTCCTTCCATGTTCTTCTGTCTCATTTCCTCCAACAAGAAGGATGAGACCACTTCATCAAAATTCAAGGCAGTTGTATTACTACCTATGGCCACAACTAGACTATACCATGAGTCTGGTAAAGAGCACAACAAATTGATACACTTATCTTCATCTGAAATTTTAATCTCAACAAATACTAATTGACTTACCACAATATTGGAGTCGTTCAAATGCTCTGCCACCAAGTCTCCATCTCTCATCCTCAGGTTATACAGCTTCTTTATCAGGAATAGTTTATTTACTAGGGACTTAGACTAATACAACTTCCCCAACTTATCCCATAAATCCTTTGTTGTAGCTTCCTCTGACACATTCAATAATACTGAATCTAAGAGACACAATCAGATTGTGCTCTTCGCCTTCCGATCCAACTTTTTCAAGTCATCTATAGAAGTTCCTATAGGTGTAGTACCTGGATCGACTGCGATCCACTGATCTCTTTCCACCAACAGATCTTCCATCTTGAGCTTCCAAATCTCAAAATGTTGCCCAATAAACTTCTCGATCTCCATTTTCAAACTACTCGCCATTTCTCTTCACCTGAAGAATTAATACCGTAGATCGTCCACGGTAACAAGGGTTATCACAGTCCCGAACCAAACCCTTGACCACAAAGCCATCCCCCTGATGCCAACAAATATCTGATAACAAATGTAGATTTTAACCTTGTACAATATTTTACTACAAACAGATTTTCAATAAAAGAATAGAAAAGATAAAATGGAAAATACACACATTACACAGAGATTTTTTCCCTGGAAACCCAAACCAGGAAAACCAACATATTCTATATTCATTCATAGTGATACATTGTTTATAATACAATATACATATAGGAGCTAGGGGCATCCAAAACCCTAACCTAATGACTTGGAATATTCAACAACCCTAATTCCTTAACCGGAAATAGAAAACCATCGGCAAAAAACCATGTGCCAAAAAAACCGCCCAACAATGGACATGAAAATCGAGGCGACATGAAAAACGAGGAAAAAATGAAACATGTTTCCCGAGGAAAAAATTTCTCGAGAGCGCTACCCTCAAACCCCCCTGCGTGCCCAACACAACGTAGTAGATACTAGTGCTAGTCATGCAAAGACTGTAACACATACCCAACACTGACTTTGAGGGAACTTTGGTTGATTTTGGTCATGAGAAAAGGGGGTGGGAAGTTAGGTTAAGATTCATGGTTTTGGGCACATGATTTTGGTAGCTCGTGGTTTTAGATCCCATGGATTGCATGTAAATGAAGCCTTTAAAAGGGATTAGGATACTCCATTGAAATTAGCTTGGAGGTGAGAGGTAAAGGCTCACTTGGATGGCTTGGATGGATTCGATCAGGGAAGTATATCTCTATTGGTTATAGTGAAGGAGATAAGAGATGTAGATTGTGGAATCCTACTATTCACAAAATCATCATCAACAGAGATATGTACATGAAACAAACATAAGTTTTTCAAGATCACAAAGGGAGATCTATTTGTAAACTCAGAGAATCATTGTGTGGCCTAAGGTAACTGGGAAGTGGTACAAGATGTTTGATTCCTTCATGGTGAGCCAAAGTTTCTTAAGAAGTGAGTATGATAATTTTGTTTACTTCAAAAGTTTCAATGGCATATTCATTATCTTGGTGATATGTTTGTTGCAAAAAAATCATGGTTGAGATTATCAGGTTAAAGGCTCAATTGGCTAGGAATTTTGACGAAGGATCTACGAGAAACAAAACAAATCTCGGGCATAGATGATCCAGGGGATCAAATTTTGCTCAAAATTCAAAGTGCTCAGAATTGCTTCAAATCGAATAGGTGCATAGGCCTCGTTGTCACAAACCCAACGCAACTCAAACGGGCTCAAACGGACACCGAATGAGTGAGATATCGCGTTCTGTTCAAATTGTCAAACAGGCAAAAACAAATTGCTAACTGTACAATACGTACAGTTGCTAACGTGGTAGGGTCATACGCTGATGTGGCAAGGCCGTACGCTGACATGGCAAGTGCTGAGTTGGAAGATAGTTGGAAGTTGTGAAGTCCATTCATTTCTCGACACGTGGCACAGTTTTGACAAGTGGAATGGTGCCACGTGGCTCAGACATGGGTTGCCACGTGGCACTGTATTTAATTTGGTTTGGTTGTTAAAATTATATGGAGTCTGCGGGGATCGAACCCCGGACCTCCCGCCATGGTGGAGTGCCTTCACACGGAGTGGGCTACCAATATCCCACGCGTTGGTTCTTATTATATATATGGTTTTGTTTATATTTAAATTTGAATTATGTTATGGTTGGGCGCGGTCCGGGCTGGGGCTAAGCCCCAACCCCCATTCACATGTGGATCACCATACGACCACATCGTGCACGTTTCAAATGGATTCAAAGCCCCACACGCATTTGGACACTTGTCGCTTGCCCATTTGTTGAAACTTAGCCCTTTTATGCGCGATCACATGGTCCATACGCCCAATGCCTTTGCGGTTAGGGGGCTAGGTTCCCTAACCGTTCTACAGTTGTGTGTGTGTTGCAGTTATGTGAATGGTGCTAGGTTTAAGCACAAAAAAATGCGCAGAGGCTAGGTTGGACACACAGAGGTGCAATTTGGCAATCCAGAGACAACAAGTTTGAAGGGGAACTTCCAGGAATCCCATCTTCTTCAATTTTTGGCCAAATCAGGTGCCGAAAAAGCGCAGCTAGGGGTTTTTGAACGTTCTGAAGCCATTGGAGCCATCTATTTGGCATTTTGAGCATTGTAAAGCACATATTTTAGCACTTTTAGAAAATAATATAAAAGATCCATTGGAAGCTGGACCAGGAGATGTAGCCCAAGAGAGGGGTGAACTCCTTTATCATTTGTTGTGTTATGTGTTTATTGTTCACTATTATTTGCGGGTTATTATTTGCATCTTGAATGTGTAATTTTCTCTGAAATTTGTGTTTGCAAATTGATCCTTTTGCATAAGCACACTTAAATAAAATTTGCAAATATTTTCAAGAATACAAGCCTTTATCATTTTCAGATCAATAGAAGTACACAAAGACATGAAAAATGGTACGTTGTGGTTATCACAACAAGAGTTTGGTGAACATATTGATGAGGTTCAGTATGAACATTATGAAACCAATAAATATCCCTTTTATCTTTCAATTGAAATCTTTCTTCAAGTGTATGTCCTAGTAGTAAAGAAGAAAAATATTATATGTCTCTTGTACCTTATGCAAGTATAGTATGAAGGTTGATGTTTACGATGGGATATTCAAATATTTCACATGCAGTTGGTGTTGTTAGTGGACACATGGAAAAACTAGGTAAGAGCATGGAAAGGATGCTTCAATATCTCAAAAGCACGTGTATCACCTACATTGGTTGCAGTGATTTAGTCTGTGGTTATGTGGATTCAGTGGAGGTGGAGTGGTCCATATTGGAGAAAATTGTGCAGACATGTAACTCATTTTGTTAGAGAAGTTGTGTTGGTGTGTGCATTCTCTTGGCTTGCCAGAAAGGTGATGATTGATATGTTGGGAAAGGTATCAAGAAAATTGTTGTCAAGGTTGATATTGTTGGGTGGTGACAACACATACTTTCTGTTACAACACGTTGGAGGTTTCTCAAGCGTTTGGATTTCCATATTCCTAGAAACGTTTGGGTTATTTATGTTTAAATATAAAATCCTGTGAGGTGTTTTGATGAGAATTATAAATTCATTTCTCCACTTGGTTTAGCATTAATGAGATATCATTTCCCTCTATTCGTCTTTGATGCACGATGTTTTATTCCTTTCTCTGTTTATTAATTTTGTTTGCAGGTTGGAAGTACAACACCTCATAGGGTATCATTAAAGTAAATATGGAGCTTTGTCAAAATGTATGATCATGGAAATTGTCATAGGTTAGACTCACATAGTTTGGAGTTTTTGTCAAATCTTACTTGTTTCTATAAATTTGACAAAAACAGGGTTTCCGAAATAACGCACATAGTTTATATAAAATTGTAATTATTTTGTTTCAGTGAACTTTCATTAAGTTCATTCATTCAATAATTGACAATATATACAGGGTTCAAGTGTGATGTGTTTGTTGGTTACTATTCTCTTATATATTGTTTAGGTTTATTGACCCAGGGTTCATGTCTTTCGGGTTTCCAAAAAAGCCTCTAAAACTATTGGCCCTCCTGGTAAACCAGAAGGCAACACAACACACAGAATGCATTGCGCAGTCTCACCCAAGATAGCTTTAATGGGTGGATGTAAGACTCATGTGTTTACAGCCTAGGATTGAGTGCGAGATATGAGAGTTGTATATTGAACCATTATTATGACTTGTAAAAGCAATATATTGTCATTGACGAATAAGAAGGAAATATAACAACTTCATTCATTAAGCATAATGATAACTACTGAAGACAATGAAGATATGCATGCATTCATCACATAACATAGATATTACCGTGGTTCACCCCCTCCTGGGCTACGTCCACAAAGATTTGGCTCTCCGCTCTTTTATTATGGTCGTTTTGTTACTACAGCGCTGTGCACTTACAACTATGCCCCATCGGGTAAGATCTATATGAGGTGGACTAGATCGCACGAGGCTCCTCAACCTGTGATATAACCCTCAAGATCTACCCTCCTTCATCTCCTCTATCTCAACAACTTATACAAAATAGATCATACAACAAATACTACATATCGCAACAACTCATGGATAACTAGTTAAACTCAATAATACTTCGAACCCTTCAGAACAACCCCAACCCTTACAAAAAACATCAACCCTCCATGATACCTTGGTATCTATATTTATATGTTTCTGTCACTTTAGTCATTACAATACACTACCAAAACCCTAACCCTACCATCGTTAGGTCTTCTCTACATGAATGCGTGTTGTTCTTCCTTCCAACTGTCGCTTTCCTCATGCCCCAAAATCACCTTTCTTTTCTGCTTTGGTCCGCCTCCAACAGGCCCCCAACACTGACATGTGGCTCCTCCCAAATCACCTAGCACAATTCTTTGATCTCCTTGGTGATCGTTTGTAACTTCTCTTTGAGCTCTCTTGCCTGTGTCTGCACCTGCGCAGTATTCTCCTTGAGTGTGTCCACTATCTGGAATCCAATTTTGTCACTGATCAAATTCGCACACTTTGCCTAGGTTTGTGCTATATGTGTCTAGGCTTCCTCTGCCTGTGCCAGGACTTCTGCTACCCGTTCTTGAAATGGTTCCATTTGAGCCTGATGCTCCTTCTTCTATGTTTGCGCAGTGGTCAGTTCTTCCTGTAATTTCTTCATGTCTTGTGCCCCTTTGATGCACTCTGTGATGGACATTCTCCTATGCCTCTGCTTGAGGTCTTGGATAGCTATGCTTATCCTTTCTTATTCCTTGTCCCACTGCTGGATTTTCTGGTCCTCCTATACCTTTGTCCAAAGCTGTGTTGCATTCTCGAATAAGTCAGTTGTTGTGCTAACCTGCTGCTCTATCTCATGTAACTGTTCTACTGCTTCCTACTTCCTTTGATCCTTCACTATTGGTCGAGTAGTGGGTGTGAGCTGCTCTCGGAGACTCTCAATATCCTTATGATATTGATCGATTGCCTGCGCAATCTGATCAATATTTTCTACTGTTGTAAGTTCATCCCTCTACGCGGTCTGTGGAATATTCTCGTAAGTTCCTACCACTTTATGCTCCAATCCATTTGTGTGCTCCCTCTCCTCTTGGGTCTCCAACTTAGCCTGCTCATATATTATTTCCAGCGCGTCCCACTTCTCTGTTGCCTGCTGCAATTCAGCTAAGTTTTTGCGTGCGCGAGATTGTACCTCATGGTTTACACTAACCTGCAACTTGTGTAGTGCCCTGGCTGGCATTCGCATCAACACCAGTTGGATTTGGCTTAAGTCCTTCAAGGGTGTCTGCCCAACGATCTCATCCATGCGCAACATACTGGGTGTGATGTGGAATGTCGCGTTCAGCTGCAGTATTCGATGGACTGGATCACACTCTCCTTCTTCCAATCTTTCCTCTATCTGCGATGTTCATGGCTCTGTTCCCCTGCTGCTCGATTTGCTTGAGGAACTGCCGCATGTCTGCCAGCTCCTCTTGAATCCTGTCCTTGTGGTGCACAACATTGTCAAAATCCTCGGATAGACAATCCAGGACCATCCGGGCTATCAATTCTCCATCATCCTCTGTGATCGTATAATTTGGAGGTGTTCTTTGCGCCTTCATTTTCTTGCACGCACCTCCTATCTGTGTGGCTGGCCTCTTGTTTCCACCTGGTTTATGTGAGTTGGGACTTGGGGCGGTCCCTTGCGCTGCCTCGACTTGTTTCTGCTATTATTTGGTTGGCTGCATATTCTCCATCTTCCCCTTCTGGGTCCCTGTCTTCGTTGTGCCTTCGTTTGTCTATGTTTTTTTTTTCTGGACTGTCCTTCTTTTCTTGGGCACTTGGACTTCCTTAGGTTGTGTTTCTCCCTGCCCTATCTCTTCTTCTATTGTCCTTTCCGGCAAGTCTTGGGTGAGGACTGGGATCTTCCACTCGTCTTCCGGAAATTCTTGGGTGAGGACTGGGTGAGGACTGGGTGAGGACTGGGATCACATGTCGATGTCACCCTCTTGGATACAATAGCGCATCTGTAGCCATTGTTTATCGGGATCCTTTCGTGCCTGTATCCACATTGTATGTCGTGTGGCCTTGAAGTTGGCGATGTCTCTATACCGCACGACAGCCTGTGGTGTGATCCTCCACATGTTGGAGATGGCTTCCTACAAGTCGCATAGATATCCTTCAAATATGGACCCATTCATCCTTTTGTGCTTGGCATCCGACGTGGCTTTCAACAATAAGTATCTTGCTCCCTAGTTCAGCTTGGGTCTGGTACCAAAAGTTACATATCTTGGTTCCCTCCATCCCATAAGGGATATTAACATGATTAGCCATGAGTAGTGAAACTTTGTTCCTAGATCCTGGGCATCCTTGCAGTCATCGAGGAACAAGCTCAAGAGATACGGTGCCCAACTCATTGTGGTTCCCTCAACGCATTGAGCTACAACTGCGACGACTCCAGCTGGAACTTCCTCCCTGCAACATTTTCTTATCATCTTACAGGCAAATATTTTTGTGCCCATTTGTGTTTCGACATCATTGATCCTCTTGATAATGATCCCTCGTCTTCCCATGTCTGTACCATACTTCTTCTTCATTTCTTCCGCTAGCACTTTCTCCCTGGCTTTTTCATCTAGAAACTGTGTGGGATCCATGCCCCAGGATGGCAATCCTGTTATGTTGGCAATAATCTCTACGTCTATCGAGACAAGCATGTCCAACCATATGTCCCCGCCATGTGTGACTGCTAATAGTTGTTTGACACATGTGCTTGCGTACTTTCCTCTGCCAAAATGTGGTAGGTCTAACAAACCTAAAATCCATGTTTTCTCCAATCATGTTGCCCATCGGAGTGGTTGATCAATCAGTTCCCCAACCGGATTTGTGCCCACAGTCTCCAAGTACACTGTCTTTGCAAATTCCAGAAACTTGTATGTGTCTACTACATCATGGTCCGAGTATTTTAGCTTGTCAATATGACCCAACAAGTCTAATTCCACTCATACCCCATCTGGTATACACGGTAGAACAAGAGTTGCAATGGGTTTTTTGCGAGGTGACCTAGGTACCTGTTGCTTGTCTTTCTTTGGCAGTGGTGGCTGGCTTGAGGTTCCAATGGCTCTCGGTTGTGTTTTAGAGTACCATTCTGGCCAACCTGTGACATCTTCGACTGCTCCTTCTTGTGGGTGGTCTGACACGGTGGTTTGAGACTCTTCTGGCTCGATTTTTGCTGCTAGCTCCGTCGTCATTCCATTGAATTTCAGAGTTGCTTCAGTGTTCTCGGGTTGCACCTCCTTCAGGGTTTCTGCATTCTGGTTCTTCTACTCCTGTACCTCTGTCGATCTATCTATATTCTTGCTCTTTGGTGTTGGTTGTTGGGTTTATTCCACTATAGGTGTAGGGTTTACCTATCACACACCCGCTGCGGCATAATAAATTTTTTGTCAATTACTCGAGGATCAGAATCCCCGAGATACTTACGGGGGCCTAGCATCAGCTAGTTCCTCATATGTCCACCTCCATGTGATCATCAACTAGTTCCTCATATGGGGGCCTAGCTACCAGAACGTCGAGTCTTTCAACTCTGCAAACCCCGAAGCTCGAAATAGTTAAACGCCGAACCTCGACAGGGCTAGCAAGTGGCAAGTTTCCTGCTTGGGGTCTTGTCCACGTGACCTTGTTTCGTGTCCACGCGCTTAAGCCAGCCAAGCGCTTATCGTATTTTCGCGATTTGGGGAATTGCGATGCATGACTTCTATATTTCCCCATTCAAATCCTCGAAAATTCCAAGGTCTCCAAAGTTTCCATCCAAAGGGAGATCGACGACCGTAAGCCTCCCTTGATCCAACAGTATGGATCCTTTTGGGGTCTCG
>SNQJ01S0002502.1:33874-44851 GCA_010110895.2 Picea sitchensis
ATCCAACGGTCCACGAGATTTCATAACTTTTCCCGAAACTTTGACAACTCACCACATGTCTCCTTTGATGGACAGTCCAGATTCTTTCGGGACTTCTCCTCTCCACTACAACGTGTATCGGGATTTCACGATTTGCGGGGGCAAGGTTTTCTGGCCCTCTGGTTTCCTGGATGCTGAAATGTCGACCAGCAGCCACGTGTCCCTTCGATGGACGGTGGCAACCTTCAGCCAAGATCAACGGTCGTGATCTTTTTGGGATGATAAACGATCACGATCAAATCCCAACTTTCCTTCACCTTATTCACACCTCACGCCATTTCGGGGTTTCAGTGATCGGGATTTCGCGACTCGCGAAGACAAGGGTTCTTGCCCTTTGGTTTCCCAGGTGTCGAAACGCCGAAGCGCTTACCAGCAGCCACGTGTACTCTATAGATGGACGTTCCAGGTACTTCCATGGATCATGGGGTCTACGGTCCCGATTTCTTCATTTCTTGCAAGGGTAAAAAGGGTCGTGGCATTAATGCCTGCGTCTCTCCCTCAAATCTAACGGTCATTTCAGACCTTGGATCCTCCGAAAGGTTCTCGTCTGTTAATCGAGACTTAACCACACACTACCATTTCAAGATCTCGCAAATCGGGGTTTCGGGACTTGCGAGTATGTGAGGACTCGCACTTGGATACCCCGGGTGTCGAAACACCGAAACATCATAACTTATGAGAACCACTCTCTCTCTCTTGCCAGATTTCTAAAACGTACGCTATCAAATCCTCTTTCAAGTTCTTGGTAAGGTTCGCCAGATTTGAAAGCCCAACTGGAAGGTCTCCAAAGGTCTCCGAGCTATTAACTCCTGTGACTGGTTAGTGAGCCGTCTCGACGGCGTATTAAGACGACAGTCTTATACCAGGGGTTTACCCCGACTCTAGAAAGTGAGGGGACTTTCCCAAAAAGGGTGCCCTTGTGGGAAGGTCTATCTGGGACATTACCTGAGGCAAATAAGGGAATAAATTTCCTGAACACAGACTTGAAAACTAAGTTAGTTCAGTGGATACATATATATATATATATATAAACGTGAGTCGTGTGGAGTCATTCTATTTATACGCAAGTAACCACTATTTCCGATCATAATCCACCACACATACATTATTATACAGAAGCCATTCATAATTTCACAACCTTGAGCATACATGTCAGATTATTCAATTCAAGATACAAGATATAACACTTATCAGAAAAACACCAGGTTTGATGCAACCACTGAGAGGGGTGCTCATTTCCACCCAATCATAGGCTCAGCGACTCCCAACAGATTTTCCACTAGCCACCCCCAAGCTGAGACCACGATGCTGTGAGACTGCGTCTCTGTTTGCTAGTGATCGAGAATGAAGGTTACTCTCCTTCTTCTCTGCTATCACCCACTCTGTATTTTTCCAGAGTTCTCCTCCTCCTCTTTCCCTCGTGTCTCCCTTGATCCCACACTCTTCCTGCCTTTTCTCCTTTCGGCGAGGTTGCATGTGGCATGATCTTCCTCGCGGTGGTCAGGTCTGAGGACTCTACGGATGGGCGGTTCACCCCCATCCCTCATTACTCATGAGGAGCCCTTTACCTACCAACCTGGTGAATCATTTAATTCGGGGCCAGCGAGCCGCTCTTGGTTCTCCGGGCCAGTGAAGTCCAAATACAGTATTGGTTTTGGTGGAAGTTAACGCCACCATTCTAGGTGCCTTCCACCACCTTTCTTCAGCCATCGTGGTCTCTTTTTCAGCACCTTCCCCTCTCAGCAGTCCTGTAATACACACACACACACACACACACATATATATATATATATATATTTATATTATTATTTATATTCATCGACCTTTTCCACAAGGTTAATTCACATTTTTGAGTTTGCCACAATTCTTGGCCAGTATAGTTATTTTTAAAGACTGGGGGAAATAGGGTGTTACATTACCGGTGTTGTTTCTGGAGATGGGATTTTTTCGACATTGACAATTTTCGGCGGTCGTTGTTCACTTTCTTCCAAATGTACCCATGACCTGGTTTTAACTCTGGTTGGTCTGGCACTCTGGCTTTCTTTTGCTTGCTTTGGTGGTGCCATGGTGTTGAATTTCGAACGTTTGCTGAGTTTGAATGCTCTTTGTGACCTCTGTGAACTCGGTTTTGTGCTCCTTAGCTTCTATCTCTCTCAGTCTATTCTCCTTCCGCAAATGAACTCTTTGTTCTTGCATTCGTGTGTTGTATGGGCTTTGCATGAAGATTGTCGAGTACACTTCCTGAATTATGGGTTCAATGTTCCTTAATTATGGGTTCAATGCACCTCTGACTCTTTCGTACTTGCCATTACTCTGTCTTGCCGACTCCAGTTGGTGCAATTAATGTGGTATCCCATTGGTCCTTTACGGCCTTCAATTCTGCCTAACTCCATCTTGTCGTACTTCTTTTGTTGTCTTTCCGTTTCCCACTTGTTTCCCTTTGTACATGGTCATTATCCTTCTCCTTGTTGAGTTTGTGTTCCTAAGTGTGTGTGCCCTTTTTGTCTTTCGTCGCACTGCACCTCTGTTGGTACTATTTATAGTTCATTTTTTTTTTTTACTACGCGGTGGGTGGTCGAATGTCCTTGTACAACTTCAGGTGGCTCCCATTGATCATCCCTCTGAGTTCTGCACTTGATAAGTCTTTCTTTTTTCTTTTTTCTTTTTTACTGCGCGGTGGGTGGTCGACTATCCTTGTACAGCTTTAGGCGGCTCCCATTGATCATCCCTCTGAGTTCTACGCTTGACAAGTCTTTCAGCTGTACAACTCCTCCATCTGTGATAGATTTTACTTTGTACGGCCCTAGCCAATGCATTCTGAGCTTTCCTGGGTGTTGAATCAATTTGCTGTCATACATCAGTACTAAATATCCTTGCTTGAAAGTTTTCTTCTTTATGTGTCTATCATGTCAAGCTTTGTCCCTTGCTTTCTGAACTTGTTGGTGAAATCTTGCTAGGATCTGGTCTTCCTCCATAGTCACTAACTGATTTAGTCACTCCTGTACTGCGCCTCGTTTTGTCATATGTGTGATCGCTGCTACGCGTAAGCTTGGTACTAAAAATTCTAACGACACCACTGCTTCTTGGCCATAGGCTAGTTTAAATGGTGTGTGCCCTGTCAACTTTTTGCACGTAGTCCCGTAGGCCCATAATACTGCTGGTACTTTGAGGTCCCAGTCGTCCCTGTTGACGTTACAGATCTTTATCAATGCGTTCTATAGGATTTTGTTGAATGCTTCCATTGTGCCATTTGCATGTGGGTGATATGGTGTGCTCTTCTGATGATGGACTTCAAACTCTTCAATCATAGCGTTGATGGTGATGTTTATGAAGTGCGTGCCTTGGTTTCTCATAAAAACGCTTGGGCATCTAAATCTAGTGATCACTTATTCAAATGAAAAGTGTGTTGTTGTTTTTGTGCTGCAATATTTCACTGGTGCGGCTTCCGCACATCTTGTTAGGTACTTCGTCATGGTGATAATGTACCTTGATCATGTTCTTCTTGCTGGTGGGTTGATTGGTCCCATAAAGTCTATTTCCCACTTATTGAATGCCTGCAATGTTACTTGTGGTTGTAATGGCATCTCGTCCCTTCTGTTTGGTTTACCTACCCTTTAACAAACATCACATCTCTGATAATACTCCTTTGAGTCTCTGTGAATCATTAGCCACCATATTCCTGCGCGCAATACCTTCTGTGCAGTATCTTTGCCTGTGTAATGTCCTCCTGCTATCCCCTCATGGGATTCTGCTAAAACTCATGGTTTTTCGTGTTCTAACATGTACCTGCGCAAGATGCTATTTGAGCCCATTTTGTATAAGTGTCCCGCAATCAGTTGATAGTCGACGACGTGAACTACCAGGTTTTTATTCTGCGCGGTTTTATATTGTTGCGGCTCAGTACCTGTTCTCAAGTACTGAATGATATCTGTGAAGTATTCATCAGCGATCTGGACTGCAAATAATTGTGCGTTTGGGAAGTTGTCTTCTAAATTCATCGGTTCTTCTCCATTTGTGACTCTTGATAGGTGGTCAAGTCATGCATTCAATTTTCCTAGCTTGACTATTACTTCAAAGTCAAATTCTTGAAATAGTAGTAACCATCGACATATTCTCGCCCCCAACACTGGCTTGTTGACTAGGTATTTCAGGGCTGAGTGATCTGTGAACATCTTAAAGTGTTTCCCCAATAAGTAATGTCTGAACTTTTGCAATGCACAGACCATAGCTAGGCCTTCCCTTTCTATAGTGTTATAGTTATGTTCTGATTTTGATAACTTTCTGCTCGCAAATGCTATCGGGTGATCCAAGTCTCTTGCTCATGGTTGCGCCAAGATAGCTCCAACTGCTATGGCTGATGCATCTACATGTACATGGAATGTCTTCTCCTAGTCTAGAAATACTAATATTGGTGCGGTGACCATCTTTTCCTTTAGGGTATTCAGACCACGTTGACACTCGTCATTCCACTGAAACTTTGTATCCTTCCTTAATAGTTTTTCCATTGGTGCAGTAATCTGCGCATACTTTTTGATAAATTTCCTATAGTATCCCGTGTGTCCCAACGTCACTCTTAGTTGACGGATTGTTTTTTTTGGTGGTAAGTTAACAATTACTGTAATCTTTGCAGGATCTACTAATAAACCTTGTTTGCATACTATGTGGCCCAATAGTATCCCAAACAGTGTTTCAGATATGCATTTATTTATGTTCAATGATATCTGACACTGCCTATATCTCTCTAACATCAGGCGTAAGACTTCGACATGGTCTTTCAACAAATTGTAGATTGTCCAATCGCCCAGGTATACTTTGAGAAACTGGTGGATGAATTCCTTAAACACGATGATGACTACTCTGGAAAATATTGTTGGTGCATTCTTCAGTCCAAACGACATGACTTTGTACTGATAAGATCCCCATTCTGTCGCAAACGTGGTCTTGTATCTATCTTCTTGTGCTATCTTAATATGATGGTAGCTTGGAAATCCATCAGTGAATGAGTAAGCTTCATGTCCACTTACGTTCCCTAACACTTCATCCGTGAAAGGTGTAGGGAACGGGTCATGTAGGCATGCATCATTCAACTTCCTCAAGTCGTGCATATCCTTATCCCTCCTTGTTTCTTGTCCTGCACTACCATTGGGCTTATCCAGTCTGATTCTTCGACCGGTTCTATGATTCCAGCTTCGAGCATCCTGTCGATCTCATCTTTGAATTTCTGCTTATATATTGGGTTCAGTCGGTATGGTCATTGTCTGATCGATCTCACTTCAAGTTTGAGTGGTATCTTCATTTCTCCTAGCTCTCTGGCTATACCCTTCATTTCTGTAAATGTTGTGGGAAACAATTCGACGTACTCGTGCAGTAACTCTGTTATGCTTTCGACTATTTGCTCATCCTAGTAATCTCCAATGCTGGCCATTTTGGGATGCTCCATTGTCCCAATGTTGACTTTCTTTACTCTGATCGGCGCATAAATGACTTTTGATTCTATGGGTGGACCTTCCACTTCTCTTTCTCCTTCTGCTTCTTCAATCGGAATATTGCACGGATCGTCTTCATCCGGTGCTTCCTCTTGCACATGGTAACATGACAACAGTTCCTTGACTGTCTATTTGTTCCGTTGTTGTTCTTCTGTGATAAGTTCTACTTCTAGTTCTTTGATGAATATCACTCCTCTTATCTGTTTAAGAGCGGCATCTATGTTGGGGTTCTCATGCTCGAATGAGAAAGTGACTGTAAAATCCTGCTGCAATGTCGTCCAGGTCGTAGTTCCTTTGCACAATTCCTGGTCTTTATACCAGTTCACTGGTATGCCCTCTAGCGTGTGTATAAAATGATGAGGCCATTCCTCTAGGGGTGTCATTTTCCGCAGCGTTCTGCACTCCTACAAGTGTTCTGCTGGTGCCCCTTGTCCATCATACTTTTGTTGCTTGTTTTTTTTTTGTTCTGCATTGAACCTTATGCGCAGTAACTGCTTACATTGGTACCAGTATGTGATTATCTCTTTATGTGCGCCCCACCATCTTGTAGGTGTGGCCTTGAGTGCTAGATCAAGTGCTAACAATCTCTGATTCTCTACCACTTCGTCTTCATACTGTGCCAAGAATGTTTCAAAATCATTTATTCCGCGGAAACTGGGTGGTTCCCTTATTTCTGTGCCGACCCATCTTACTGTGCGGTCTATTCTTACACATCTTCTCGTGGACACTTCGTGTAGCCTTTGTTTCTAGTTCTATAAACCGATATCTGAGTATGTTGCACATGAAGTAATGCTTTGCCAATTGAGTATCCCATCTGTAGTTGGGTTCATGTAATCCTCATTGCGCGTAGTTGTTCTGTACAACTGGCTGATTTCCTCTAAGTCTAGGCAAGTAGGTTCTACAAACCTTTCCCCTTCCGATGGATCTAATGGCGTGATGACCCTGTATTATCCTGACTCAAATGTCATTTTCCTAGTCTTCAAGTTTATTATGGCCTGGTTGTCAAACGCCCAATCTAGACCAAACAATGTTGGGTAAGGTGTTGTGACGTCCACTATTTCAATGACTTCAAAATCTGCTTTAGTGCGCACTCCATCTAGGTCTACTGTCACTCATTTTAGTCTATCGATTGGTAGGACTCTGTGTTGGTTTTCCAGTTTCAATTGAACAGGTGAATATCCTAATGTGGGTTCTCCCATGCATTGCCATGTCTTCATTGGTAATACATTAAATTCAGATCCTAGATCGAGTATGATGTCTCCCATATTGAAATCTCCGATGTTGGCATTCAGTCTAAACTCCCTACTGGCTCTTCTTCTTGTATGTGGGTGGTTGATTGTTTTTGGTTCTAGTTTTCCTTCCATCTCTATACTACATGTTTCTAATATGTTTTGTAGTATTTTCACAGATGATGGATCGCTTAATACCTTTACACGTGATTGCAAAAAGACTTTGGTTGTACTTACTTGTCCCAAGGGTTGCATTTCGTTGGTATGATCCAATAGCGGAGGAATCTCGGACTCCGGTGCTTCCCTTTTTTGCTGCGCAGTTGAAGTCGACGCCATTTCTTCCTTCTAAAATTCTTGTTTGGCTTCCTTAAATATTGCCTTCTCGTTCTGCGCATCAAACTGTTTCCTTGGTTCAATGTTCTTCACCCATTGATTTTTTGTTGGCTCTTGTCGAACTGCGTCGTTTCCTGTTTTAGCTCCTCCACGAGTAACTATGTTAATATTTGGTCCTTCATTCCTTGCTTCGGCTGAAATCCACTGAACATTTTGGTTGTTCTGGTTCCTCTTTTCCTGGATCTTTACTAGTAGTGTCATACATTCTTCTGTATCATG
The DNA here is from genome assembly GCA_010110895.2 of Picea sitchensis. Classification (NCBI taxonomy): domain Eukaryota; kingdom Viridiplantae; phylum Streptophyta; class Pinopsida; order Pinales; family Pinaceae; genus Picea; species Picea sitchensis. Next base: position 41,241 of record SNQJ01S0002502.1, read on the forward strand.
GTTTGATGCATGACAACACATACAAGTGGCTAGTGGAAGCGAACATTCTCTTGCATAATGTCCTGGTTGTTGACAATTGTGACATACCATTGGTCCTCTACCTCATCTGAAACCTCCTCTTGCTCGTCCTCCACCTTTGTAGCCTACTCGATCTCCCCTTGGTGCGTTACACTGAGGCACCTGATTGTACTGCGCGGTATTGTACTGAGGTTGTGTTGCGTTGTACTGTGGTTGCAAGTTATTATATGGTTGTTGTGCATTGTTGTATGGAGCTAGAACTGGATTAAACTGTGGTGCGGTTTTCCTAGTTATCATTTCTGCCTGCACTCTATATGCATCGAATTTCCTCTCTCGCATCAACTCCATAGTTCTACAATCTTTGTCGTCATGGCCCACTGACTTACAAAAGGTGCAATATGAACTCTTTGGGACTGTCTGGTATTTCTGCATCATCATGCAATGATAAGGGTCGTGACCCAGTTTCTTGCAGATTTCGCACCATAATCCTCTTCTCGGTAATGAATTTGGCATTCCTGCTGCCATATACTGCGCGAATGTCGGACATTTGTTCTTGTGGTGTCCTTTTGTCCTGCATGTAGTACACCAAATGACTTCTCATTTGTCCTTAGTCTTATTCTGGTTTAGCTGAAACGTTAAGTTCTTCAGATCCTCCTTCAGTTCTTCGATAGTTGGGTACGTCTGCTAATACTGGTTTTCTTCTAGTTGCAGGGATGCATGCAGAGCCTTTGCCTGCGTCTGGAACTTCTGTTGTCGCAACGTGTATTTTAAGTGTGGTAGTAATGAATTGACAAATAGGTGCCTATGCTGCATATCGGTCATGAGATACTTCAAATTTCCTTTTAAACGCTTGAATCGCTGGTCAATTTCCCAAACAGATTGTCCAAGTTTCTGTCAGATTTCTATCATCCCGTTCATGTATTGATCCTCTGAGCTCGGATTTTGGAACTCATTTATCAGTTCTTAATATCTGTCAGTGTCCTTGTCGTCCCAGGTGCATTGTTTGCGTCTAGACTCATGTACCAGTCTAGTGTGTCGTCTCTTAGCGTAATAACTAACTGCGCAAGTTTGGTATCTTCATGAGTGATCTGTTTTGCTTCCCAGATCTTTGCACAAATGAACAAGTGTTTCTTAGGGTCTTCTGTTGCTTCTCCTTGAAATTCTGGTAATCTAATGGTGGGATCATGTCCTGCCATTTTGAATGCTGAACTACTACCTCTGCGCAGTGTAGATACTTGACTAGTGTTGCTTGAACTAGCTCCTCCAGTTGTTGTTCCTTGTGTAGATGTACTTCCTGTTGTCTGATTGCTCTAAACTTCAGTTGTCTAAACGATGGTGTTCTCTTTGGTGTATTAGTCGCACATGGGTTTATGGGTTCCACACTGACATTAATATGGATAGGATCGTCGCCTTCTCTTCCCATTCTTGGACCTCTCGTCTTCCTCTCATATGTTGCGTGCATGATTTCTTGAATCTTCTCCATAGCCCGAAGATCCTCTACCTCTTCCTCATCACTCGCCAAACCTTCCCTCGCAGTTATGGCTCTCTTCTTGGTATTCACCTTGTATTGGTAGGGTACTCCACTATGTGTCTTTCTAGTTGTTTCCATGATCTTCTTGATCTGGTCGTTGTCCATCATGATCGGGTCCAAGGGTTCCTCCTTCTTGCCCTTATCCTTTCCTCCTTCCATTTCTCCTCTTTCTGTCAGTGCCTCCCCCCTTCCCCCATGCACGCAGGGAAGTTTAGTTGTCTGACTCCATTTCCATTACACCTTTGTTATATAGTCGTATCTTAATAGAAGTATACAACGATCGAATGTACCTTCCTCAAGGTCCACATAGAAACTCTTGCTCCGTTGCGCTATACGACTTCGTTTTGTTGACTACAAACTATGTTATAAAGCCTGCCACAATACTGTCAAGCCAAAAATCTACTGCTGCGTGGGTGAATTTGTTGTTCACCTACTATAACTTATCAATTTGTACTTGATTCCACTCTAGTTGTCGGATCCGGTTCGTTGCGTGGTTGTCCTTCAACCTTAGTATCCACTCCTACAATAAATGTGGAAAATGATAGAAAAATACCTCGTGTAAATCAATAAACACGTATTTCTCAAGATATTTGCGAGGTGTTATTCTAGGTTTTTTGTTGTCTTTCTGTGCAAACTCCATCTCTTTGGTTCTTAGCCAAGTTTCGATCTCTGCTTTTGTGGGATTCCATGATCTCAACATTCCCTTCTAATGGCTCATTGCTTTCTTCTTTTTTTTACTCTTCTTTTACTCAACCTATCTCATCTACTCAATCCTCTCCTATTTCTATCAACGACAATGAAACCATTTGTTGGTTACTATTCTCCTATATACTGTCTGAGTTTATTGACCCAAGGTTCATGTCTTTCGGGTTTCCAACAAAGCCTCTAAAACTATCGGCCCTCCTGGTAAACCAGAGGGCAACACAACACACAGAATGTGTTGTACAGTCTCACCCGAGATAGCTTTAATGGGTGGTTGTAAGAATCATGTGTTTACAACCTAGGATTGAGTGCGAGATATGAGAGTTGTATATTGAACCATTATTATGACTTGTAAAAGCAATACACTATCATTGACGAATAAGCAGGAAATATAACAACTTAATTCATTAAGCATAATGATAACTACTGAAGACAATGAAGATATGCATTTATTCATCACATAACACAGATGTTACCATGGTTCACCCCCTCCTGGGCTACGTCCACAAAGATTTGACTCTCCTCTCTTTTATTATAGATGTTTTGTTACTACAGCGCAGCGTGCTTACAACTCTTCCCTGTCAGGTAAGATCTATATGAGGCAGACTAGATTGCACCAGGCTCCTCAGCCTACGATCTAACCCTCAAGATCTACCCTCCTTCGTCTCCTCTAGCTCAACAAATTATACAAAATAGATCATACAACAAATACTACATATCACAACAACTCATGGATAACTAGTTAAAATCAATAATACTCCAAACCCTTCAAAACAACCCCAACCCTTACAAAAAATAGCAACCCTCCATGATACCTCAATGTCTATATTTATATGTTTCTGGCTCTTTAGCCGTTACAATACACTACCAAAACCCTAATCTTACCGTTGTTAGGTCTTCTCTGCATGCGCGCGTGTTGTTCTTCCTTCCAGCTGTCGCTTTTCTCATGCATGCTTTCTTTCCCAAAATCGCCTTATTTTTCCGCTTTGGTCTGCCGCCAATAGTGTCTCTTAAAAAATATATGTGATTATAACTCTTTGGTTTTGTTATCGCAGAAAAATGATCTTCCTATTTCGAAATAGGCAACAACAATTATCATTCCAATGCCCAGGCCAAGCACCATTCTCAATGCTTGAAGTGCACAATTTTTTTCTTTTTCGGTAGTTTAAATCAGGTATTACTCATACAAGTGATTTGCTTTGGAAAAACTTATAATGGAGTGACTATCCAAACACCTTTTTGCTACCTTGGTAATTTAAAAAGATCAACTCGCCAGATGCAGGTGACCACATGGCAACCCACACACACCCTCCTACATGCACCGCGATCACTGGACGCGTGCCACCTCACCCCCCCCCAC
>SNQJ01S0002502.1:56377-134990 GCA_010110895.2 Picea sitchensis
TGATTTGTCGATTTGTCATTGTATGTATGTTGATGTTTATTATTAAATTTGGTTATTGAAATGTAGAGATTGTTCTCTATTAGAGTGGATGGATAAATTTTAATATTTAGGAATTTGTTAATTAGTTGGATTTGAGAGATTTGTTGTAATTTACTTAGCTCTTAGATTTGGTATGTAGTCGAGATATTCTTTCAATTGATTGATTGCATGGCTAAGATAGTCTATCTATCTTAATGTATATATATGTGTGTAATGGTTTATTGTTCAATTCAGTTTTGTGTGTGAGGAAATCATGTCTTCTCTCCCATTTCCTTTTATGGTATCAAAGCTAATACAATCCTAACTCTCTCATGAGAGGGGGTTGTGATCATGCAAATTCAACAATTATAATATTCCGTGCATATGTAGGATGTAACGTCCCCTAGCTCAACCATGGAACGTCACTTGCGGAATTATACACAAATACACATGAAAAATTGAAATTTCTTGCTAACTCATTTGTTATAGCTTACCAACTACGTTTTAAGCACATTTTTAACCAAATTGGATATCCATAATGAAATGCATGTACAACATTCTAAATGAAAAAGAATGCAAGAAATAACTCATTCACAACAACAATAAACCATTCACATGCACAGAGTTAAGCAAAACAATTAAACTCAACAAATAACTCAGGAAATAAATAAGCACTTATCTTTTATAAAACGTTTATGCAACCAGCTGCTTGGGAAGGACATTCCACTCAACCATAGGCCCATTTTTCTAAATATCAACAACAAGTCACCCCAAAAGAAGGGTTCTTATCGCAATCCACTCATAGTTGACTATCACACAACCCACTGGTTTTCTCCTACAACTATCCCGAATTTCTTCCAACTCTCTTCCTCTTGACCTGCCCAACCTAAGGAATGTACCCCTTCATCACTCTCAGTCCATCTGGTGTTCCATTCGTTTATCATGGTCTCTCTTGTTCAAGTAGCTAGGAATATCTCTACTGGGAGCTCAAGGGAACTCACTGCCAGGAAAATTACCAACAACCAAAAACAACACTTGTTGTTACAATGCAACTCACTTTGGAGTTCACTCTCCAGGCCTAACAACTTGTCTCTTCAATTTCCAGCTCCAAAACGCTCTCCATACTCTCCAACATGCTCTTGAATTCACCTTACCTTCTTTCTCTAGCTCTAGTGATCTATTTTCTTGCTCTCTATTGGTTTTTCATGCCAAAACAACTTGTTTAAAAATTGTCTAATTATGCCATACAAATTTCCTCTCTTTTCCCAATGTCATTGAATGCTCACTTTGCCCAATGTTGATTGCTTCAACCCATGTTTTCCAATAACTATGAGATGTGACTCTCACACCCACCCTCTAGTTTAATGATTGGTCTCTCATACACACAAACACAAATTATAAGTTTTCCCCAATAATAATAAAATTCAGAAAATTGGGTTTGGATTAGTACCCATAAGCCATTTCCCCCTTGGGCTCCTCTTAGACACTCTCTTCTCATGTGGAAAAATCAGCCCCCATCTTTTTCTATATTTCCAACAAGTAGTATCATATATATATATATATATATATATATATATTAAAATCAAAAAAAAAATCACATATTACATCTCTTGGCCATAGACATATTCATATCTACATTATGCATTAAATAAATTGGGGATTATAGTGAGGATATTACATTCTCCCTTCCCTATAATTGTGCATCGTCCTCGATGTACAACACCTTGCTGAAATACATATACAAATTTATATCAAAATATTCATAAAATAAAACAAAAGTATGCAATTAATCTCGCATTCTTCTCAACCCGTTGACTAAAGGAATGTGCTCCCTTGACTATGTTCAGTCCATCAAGTTGCAACATTATTTTATCAAGGCTATCAATGTAGATTTCCAAGAATTTCTAAGATGTGGTTCCGAAATATAAGTGCCCAAAAATGGAGTCTTACATTTTTCAACTTCTATTTTCTTCAAAATTGACAAAAAATTGCAAGTATTCCTCCCACATAGTTTCTTTATGCTCCTATGTTGCATATTCCAATTGAACATTTACCATCCATATGGCTTTGTTTAATAGCACTTTGACTTTCCAGTCTAGTATGTGTACTAGTTCCACCCATAAATCCCCTTTGTTTTTCACTTGGATCACATTCCAATCAATTATGTGGTTAGGGTCAGGCACATATTTCTTTAATAATGATACATGAAATACATTATGCACTCTCATGGATACAAACAATGCTAGCATGTATGCAATTGGCCTTATCTTTTCTAATATTTTGGAAGACACACAATATCGTGTTGCCAACTTTGGGCATCAACCCAATCTTATCAAACTTATTTTTGCTTTAGCTTTAAGAAATACATGTTCTCCCACTTTAAAATAACTAAAAATCATGTTTTTGTATGCATCACTTTTCTGCATGTCCCGGGAGGCCTTTTAATTATGCTTGATCTTCACCATCTTCTCTTCCATTTCCCTTAACAAATCTGGCCCAATGACATCTATGTTTGCTAGATTATTCAAACTCATGGGTGTGTTACATTTCCTTCCATGTAGTGCTTCAAATGGGATCRTTTTTAATGTGGTTTGATACCCATTATCATTAGTTCAGTYCTCCTCATSACTGTTGCATGTTTTATTTGAGGAAATTTATAAGGAGTGGGTTAACTCRGAGAAATCTTCATTCTCGAAGGTTTTTTGTTGTGTCGTGGTTAATCCAGAATTTTGATTGATTTTCTGAGTATTTGGRTTGGTTTAGAATGAAGCAAAACTTTTGAATAAAGTTTTAAAATGCATGAAACTTTAATCCATACAAAACTCAAGCTACATCTGAAAATCTGACCAAATTCAAGCCCATTTTTTAAACCGAAAAACGATTCTTTTGYTTCTTACTCCAATCCGTRAATAACGATTTGCTKGTAAACAACGTATAGTCTTTGCACATTAGAGTTTATCTGCATCATGTATGTCTATAGTATATAGACTAATGACTGGAAAAAATAAATGGGTGGATGCTTTCATTTTTAACGCAATGTGCACTTTGTGCGTGTCACCGTTTCTCATAGTTCGAAATTCTTTAGTGGGACAGAAATTTTGGAGATATGAGAACATGCTGAAATCACATTTAAATATTCCTTATGGTGGCGATCATTGCGGCAATTCCCATGGCTAAAACTGTTGATTCTTCGAACATAGTTMTTGTGGCAGGATACAAGATAAGTTCAATGAAATCGAACTAACAAAAGTAAAATAGTAAAATGCTTAGAACTGGCGTTGCACACCTCCCAAAAACAGTTTTATTGTAATTGCACTTGCCATGTCTGCTATGTCTCCACTCGCTGTTTGCAGGTTTTCAGATTCGGCATAAGAATATGATGCAAACAAGAACAATATATGATGTAGAGCTGCTCTGCCTCTACTTTCTGCTGGTTGGCAGCTTATATATAATATTAGTATAGCCGCTAACTTGCTGCTGGTGGATGTCGAAAGGTTAAACAATTGTAATTATGTTGTTGCTGTCATAAGTACATATGGCATAAATGTAAATCTATTGTAAAATGATAAAAAGTTAATAGTGGAGTAAATTTGTAATTTCAATTGAGTTTGTTAATCATTTGAACTTGGCAATTAGATGATCACACAGTAATTTTTTAATCATATTAAGTAAATGTTAAAAAGTAAACAGGTTAACAGAAGTTTTTAAAAATGCTAGAAAGTTATGAACATGAGATCTGTTCATTGATTTGGAAGGACAACTAAGAATATGCTAGCATCTTCAATTGATAACCATACAATTGAAATTTATTGTTAAAAGATAATTAAATATACTCATTATCAATAGGTGTATGCTTTTTGGCATAATAAAAATATATGCTGTAGACCTGCTCTGTCTCTAGTCTCTGACTTCTTCGCAGTCTTGACATTATAGAAAATAATTCATAGCAAAACAATATAAGTGGAACTGCTCTGTTTCTTGACAGTTCTGGCATAACAATAATTGATGTCGATCTGCTCTCCCTTATTGTCTTCTTCTACGCAGTTTTCACTCCCAACATCCAGGAGAACAACACAACACAGTCTAGACCCTATCACAACAAAATTGTCCAATAAGAGCCTGATACCCCTGGACCTCGACCATACAGTTAGACAAGTGTTGCAAAACAAAATCAAACAAAAACTCATGGAAGAGGGGAAATGGTGATACCCCTGGACCTCGACCATACAGTTAGACAAGTGTTGCAAAACAAAATCAAACAAAAACTCATGGAAGAGGGGAAATGGTGCAGGCTTACAGGGCTGCAATCGGATACCAAACCGGCCCAGGGTTACAATTTACTACTGAGAGACAATTAAACAATAGTAGAATCGGAAGCAAAATCAAGAAATAAATTGCGAACCACAATGGAGTAAAACAAGGTTCAGCAAATTTATTAATTAAATCTTCAAAACATAACATGCAGCTTCAATGGCTTCCTTACTTTAACAAACACCTTGGGTCAATGCCTTCACAAAATATTAAAGACGTTCAAAGGTGTCTGCGGGTCTTGATCTCAATCTCAGCCAGGTTACAACGTTTTCACCAGTACTTCCACGCTATTTTTGTTTTCTTTAACAACAACGGGTTCATGAGCACTTCCTCTTAGTTTTCTTATCTCTCCTTGAGCTTCTCCCACTTTTGTTCTCCTTTACGTCGTTTACAACAACTCTACGTCTTTCCTTTTGGTCGTGATTCCGAATGATCATCCCCGTCAATAGGCTCTATTTCTCTGTTTTTCAAACAATAATTCTCCAATGACTAGAGACAATGATAACGTGCAACAACCCTCACCCTCATGTTCCTTCTCTTGGAATTATTAAGAATTATTACTCCTACCTCTCTTAGCCTAACGTGTGATTTGTCATTGTATGGATGTTGATGTTTATTATTAAATTTGGTTATTGAAATGTATTCTCTACTAGAACGGATAGATTTTAATATTTAAGAATTTGTTAATTAGTTGGATTTGAGAGATTTGATGTAATTTACTTAGCTCTTTTAGATTTGGTATGAAGTCGAGATATTCTTTCAATTGATTGATTGTATGGATAAGATAGTCTATCTTAATGTATATATATATATGTGTATGCTTTATTGTTCAATTTAGTTTTGTGTGTGAGGAAAACATGTCTTCTCTCCCATTTCCTTTTATGGTATCAGAGCTAATACAACCCTAACTCTCTGATCCGGATTTTATGAGAGGAACGAAATGAATACAGATTATTAACAAGTACTTAACAAAAAATAACAGAGATACAGTAAAATTGGTTTTCTATTCAATAAGGAAATAAGTTGAAACTGTAAAATGCACGGAAACAAGCTTGTTGGAATGGTGGCGGCTTATATCTGAGAAAAGATGTGACGGCTACGCTCATTCACCAGAAGATGATTACAATGAGGCTTTGAAGACCTTTCTACAATAAATAGAAATGCCAAAAACCCTAGACATCCAAAAACCTAACTCTAGGAGATGAAGCGCCAAAAGTCATGTGGGCCCCCCCATTTGGGTAAGTTAGTACATTAACTTCCCTGGGTCGTAACTTTTGCATACAATCTATGTTTTAGGCGTATGATAGCCCGTTCGAAAGGTATCACTGAGGAGATTCATTTTGGGGGATCAATCATATATTTGGCTATCATTGGGAAGATCGATGCTGAAAAACTTTCATTTAGGCCCTCAAAATGGCCCCGTAAGTTAAAACTGCTAAAAATAGTAAATTGCCAAAATTGCCAGAAAACTGTTTTGAGCTAGTTGAAAAAGGTGGGTGGCCATCGATATCCACCTGGATCAATCCTCCCTCCTTAGGAAGCAATGGTCTCCATTGCGTTGAGGTCCCCCATCAAATGAGGAAATTTCTGTTGAATTTGGCCCTAGGTGAGCCACTTGCCTTGGTTGAGGAGTTGTCCTGCTTTGACGACTTGATAAATATGGATCCTTTGCTGTTGAGTGCCCTTGATCTGTGTGTCCACAATATGATCATTGGATGCCTGTTGTATGCAGTCAGGGTTGAGCTCTGTTTGTGTCAGTTGTTCTGCTACTGCTGAGGTGTCCAATAATGGTGGGAAATATGTAAGTTTTAAACCTGTGAAGTAAAGCAATGCATATAGATACTTAAGCAATACAATAATTAATCAATGGCTCATACACAGAGTACACAGAGATTTTATACCGGAAACCCTCAACTGAGAAAACCTTTCTTATTTTTATTATATCGAATTTCACCATTTACCATACAATATATACAATGTTTTTGGGTATTCTGTAGATACCAAAACCCTAATCCCTTAATTCGGGATTAATTTACAAATCCGCTAAAAATAGCAAAAAATCGCCCAATTTTTTTTTTTGGGGCGCTGCCCCGAACCCTGTCGGCCCCGGGCTACCACCCATTGCCGAACGTTGCGTGTAACCAGGGGGGGCATTCCTGCAGTTGTCGTATCTGACTCGTCCACACACACACACATGTAAAGAATATAACACATACCCAACAAAATAAGGGCGAAGGAGATCCACTTTGAACACTAGGTGCATGCCAAGGAAAGGAGGAATGTTGAGCTCAAAAGCATTATCCCCCATGACCTTGGTGATGGTGTACGACCCATAACACAGTGGGCAAAGCTTCCCATGGGGTCTTGTAAGGCGTTCTTTCTGCAAGTGCAACCAAACTTTGTCACCCACCTGAAACTTATGTGGCACCCGATGTTCATCATGACGTTGTTTGTACTTGTCATTGGAATTTTGTAGGATATCCTGAACTTGTTGGCATATGTGCTAGATCCCCTCAATGAACTAGGTGGCTTTGTCAGCTTCAATTGGAGCAGGAGATGAGTTGGTCGAGGTGACCGCAAGGGGAAGTGCAACATCTATGGGACCCAATGGTTGGAATCCCAACCCCACTTGAAAGGGGTTGTGGTCGGTTGAGCTATGCAGGGCTCGGTTGTAGCTATGCTAGACATAGGGAAGGATCTCATCCCATGTGCGAGGGTGTTGTGAATTATACATGCGAAGGATATGCACAATCATTCGATTTACGACCTTGGTTTGGCCATCTGTATGAGGGTGGAAGGCCCTGGATTTGGTGAGCTTGGTGTCCAGCAGTGACCAAAGACTCGACCAGAATGTGCTAAGAAATCGATTGTCCCGATCTCAGACAATGGTTTGTGGGATTCCAAAATGTACCCAGACTCATTCAAAGAAGAGCTTGACAGTGGCCTCTGCTGTGATGTTCTTCTTGCAGGAAACCAAAATTTCCATCTTAGAAAAGCGATCCACAACCAAAAAAACACAGTCATTTCCCTTCTTGGTGGATGGGAGGCCCGACATGCAGTCCATTGGGATGGATTCCCATGGCTTGTCAGGAGTAGGAAGAGGGGTGTACAGGCCCTATTTCTTAGTGGTCGGTTTGGCAATCGCATAGGCAGTGCAGGACCTGATATACTTGTTGACCTCCTGTCGAAGTTTCGACCAATAGAAATGTTTTTGTAGCATCACCACTATCTTTTCGACGACGAAGTGTCCTACCACCCGACTGTAGTGGGATTCCCAGATTATCTTTGCTTGCTTGCTTGATGGAACACATATATGGCCTAGACGACACAACAACCCATCCTGAAGATGGAAATTATCGACAACTATGTTTCCCCCCAACATTTGGTAGGTGGTGGCGAAGTCCGGGTCTATCTCATAGAGTTGGGGCCATCCAGAGGTCTCATGGTTGCAAGAGTCTAGCACCGTGGTGAGTGTCGAGACTGGCGGTCTACTGAGGCAATCAACGACGTGATTGGTGCTTCCTGTTTTATATTTGATGTTGAGGTGGAATTGCTGCAAGTATGTGGACCACTTTTGATGACAATCACTCTGCAATTTTCCTTGTGTCTGCATGAACTACAGTGACTTATGATCAATGTGGATGACTGTCTCCTTCCCAAGAATGTAGTGTCTCCACTGGCGGAAGGCTTGCAAAATGGATTACATTTCTTTATCGTAAGTAGGGTACTTATGGACAACATCTGATAGTGTTTCACAATGATAGGCCATGGGGTGGCCGTGCTGAGTGAGAACAACGCCCACAGCATAGTCGAAATCATTTGTCTTGATCTAAAAGGGTTGTTGCAGGTCTGTGAGTGAAAGTACTTGGGATGAGCACAAGCGCTTCTTCAAATCATCGAACGCTTGTTGTTGGGATTGACCCCACACAAATTTCTCCTTACCACCACCCCTGGTTATTTGGCTGAGGGCCCATGCAATATGGGAGAATCCCAACATGAACTTGTGGTAGAAATTGGAAAGGCCCAAGAAGCTCCAGAGCTCAGTGAGTGTGGTTGGGGTTGGCCAGTCCAGAATGACTTGGATCTTGGCTGGATCCACATGTACGCCATGCTGATCAATGATGTAGCCCAGGTAATGGACCCTGTCCATGCCGAAGGATAATTTTTTCAAGTTGGCGTATAGCTTGTGTTGTCGCAGGGTGTGCAAAACCTATTGAATACGCTGCAAGTGTTCGGTGCAAGTCTTGCTGTAAATGAGAATGTCATCCAAATACACCACTACAAAATTATTGGTGAATGGTCGTAGGATATTGTCCATCAACCTCATGAAAGTGGCTGGTGCATTTGTCAAACCAAAGGGCATGACCAACCATTCAAAAAGGCCTTCCTTTGACTTGAAGATTGTCTTCCATACATCTGTCTGTTCTATCGGGACCTGGTGGTAGCCAGAGTTTAGATCAATCTTACTGAAGTATTTTGACCCCCTTGAGTTGATCAAGGAGGTCGTCGATTTGGGAAATCGGGTACCAGTTTCTGACTATGATTTTATTCAAAGTCTGGTAATCGATGCAGAGTTGCCAGGTTCCATCTTTCTTCTTTACCATCACAATTGGGTTCCTGAAAGGTGATGAGATGGGACAGATGTGTCCCTTGTGGAGCAGCTCTTGGATCTTTTGCTTGATCTCCTCATCCTCTAACAGAGAGCGATGATAGACTAGCCTGTTGGGAAACTGTGCGCCAGGGGTCAGATCGATGGGGTGCTTGACCTGGTAGTGCAGAGGTACCCCGGTAGGTGAGGAGAATATATCCGAGTATTCTTCCACGACCTTATCTACTTGCTTATGCTGTGTGGAGAGGTCGGCCACAAAGACCTTGGATGTGGTTGTGATCTTTTTCTTATTTTGAGAGCGAATCATGAAGAAGACAAACTTCCCCATCTAAGAGATGACCTTCCTGCATTGCTTAGCAGAGATCAAGGAAATAACACTAGGTGGGATTGCCTCAGGTATCCTGTACAATTTCCTGTTCAAAGTAATAATAACACTACGAGGCCTAGAATCATATATAGCATGACGTTTCCATAAATAATGTTGTCCTAAAAAAACATCACAAACTTCGAGAGGACCAACATCACACAATACCTTGTCTTTGAAGGGCTTGATGTCGTACGATAGTCGACACTGTTGGCTAACACGGAGATCGCTTCCTTGGTGGAGCCATGCAATGGTGTAGGGTTGTGGGTGTGGTGTTTTCGATAAGGTCAGCTACTTGACGACCTCTGCTGAGATGAGGTTCTTTTGGATACTGCTATCAACGATGAAGTGCAACGGGGTGACTTTTACCCACATCTGTGAATGGAAGAGGTTATCTACTTCTTGTGGCTCGTCTGGTTCACCAAACTGGAGCTTGGTGGTGGCAACGGTGGTACTGGGTTCCGCGTCAATGATCTGTCTTCCCCTTTCTGGTTCTGGCTTAGATTCAGAACCCGCATCTGATTCAGAGGCTTTCACTTCGGCCACCAATGACTTCTTTGAGTGGCAGTCAGCAGTTTTATGCCAAGGGCTCTTATGGAAGTCACACCACTTCCTGGTATCTTTCTTTGTCTTTCCGGTGTCCTTCTTTTCTTGCGGCTTTGACTGGTTGTCCTAATACTGTCCATATTTTCTCTATCCTTTGTTCTGTGGGTTGGGGCTGTGCTTTCCTAGCTTTTGTTGTGAGGGGTTCCCAGGCCCAAATTGCTGCGTCTTTTGTTTCAACTTCTGCTCGATTTTGATGGCATATCGGTAGGTCGCGCCCAAGGTTGAGATGTCCAGAAATTCCATTTCAGTCTAGATGTATATATGCAGAGCACCACGATACTTGAGCACCATATGTCGCTCCGAATATTTGATTCCCATCTTGGTGCACAAGGTATGGAAGATATTTGTGAAATCTGGCACTGCTTGGTCTCTTTCTTGCCGCAATGTGGTCCATTTGGTATACAAGTCATCATAACTTCTGACAGGGTAGTATTGTTCCTTAATAGCATCGTTGAAGGATTCCCAAGTGGTCATGAATATAAATAATGAGGGTTTCTCTATTTCCTTTTTCTCATAGAAGGTTTCCCACCAATCTTTGACATGGGGAACGACTTTGAGGAGCGCAAAAGTAATATTTTCTCTATTCGAAAATTTATTGACAGAAAAATACCCTTCTAGTAGATTCAACCACTTGTCTACACCATATGCATCTATCTGACCTTCAAATATAGGAATATCGAAGTTTATTTGTACCTTGAAGGGGGCGGTGCCTCCGCTCAAAGAATATGCGTTGCCTATTGGTAACCGCCGAAGGATTTGCACGAAACTATCCATCATCTCATTCCTTTGTTGCGTGAGAGATTCCTCAATCAACAGTTTGAAACGATCTCCTGTCCCATCATATTTATTTTCTCCTGCCATGAGAGGTCGCTTGGGTGTGTGAGATATTTTTTCCTCAAGAGAAACAATCTTGAGACCCAACTCTTTGAACTCCGACCTCATTGGGGACATGCATTAATACGACAAGGAGAAGACCGCTTTGATACCACTGATCTGGATTTTATGAGAATAACAAAATGAATACAAATTATTAACAGGTACTCAACACAAAATAACAGAGATACAAAAAAACTGGTTTTCTATTCAATAAGGAAATACGCTAAAACTGTAAAATGCAGCGGAAACAAGCTTGTTGGAATGGTGGTGGTTTATGTCTGAGAAGAGATGTGATGACTGCGTTCATTCACCAGAAGATGATTAAAATGAGGCTCTGAAGGCCTTTTTACAATAAATACGAATGCCAAAAACCATAGACATCCAAAAACCTAATCCTAGGAGATGAAGTGCCAAAAGTCATGAGCCCCCCCCCCATTTGGGTAAGTTAGTACATTAACTTTCCAGGGTCATAACGTTTGCATGCGATGTTCGTTTTAGGCGTATGATAGCCTGTTGGAAAGGTATCGTCGAAGAGATTCATTTTTGGGGCTCAATCATGTCTTAGAAAATCATTGGGAAGCTCGATGCTTAAAAAACTTCATTTAGGCCTTCAAAATGGCCCCGTAAATTAAAATTGCTAAAAATAATAAATTGCCAAAATTGCCAGATAACTGTTTTGAGCCAGTTAGAAAAGGTGGGTGGCCACCATTATCCACTTGGATCAATCCTACCTCCTTAATAAGCAATAGTATCCATTGCATTGAGGTCCCCCATTAAATAAGGAAATTTCTGTTGAATTTGGCCCTGGGTGAGCCACTTGCCTTGGTGTAGGAGCTGCACTGCTTTGACGACTCGATAAAGTTGGATCCTTTGTTGTCGAGTGCCCTTGATCTATGTGTCCACAATCTGATCATTGGATGCCTGTTTCATGTAGTCAGGGTTGAGCTCTGTTAGTGTCAGCTGGTCTCTACTGCTCAGGTGTCCAATAATGGTGGGAAATAAGGGCAAAGGAGATCCACGTTGAACACTGGGTGTAGGCCAAGGAAAGGAGGAATGTTGAGATGAAAAGAATTATCGCCCCATGGCCTTGGTGATGGTGTATGACCCATAAGAGAGTGAGCGAAGCTTCTGATGGGGTCCTATAAGGTGTTCTTTCTGAAAGCGCAACCAAACTTTATCACCCACTTGAAACTTATGTGGCACCCGATGTTGATCATGGCGCTGTTTGTACTTTCCATTGGACTTCTGTAGGATATCCTGAACCTGTTGGTGGATGTGTTGGATCCACTCAATGAACCGGGTGGCTTTGTCAGCTTCAGTTGGAGCAGGATATGAGTTAGTCGAGGTGACCGCAAGGGGAAGTGCAACATCTATGGGACCCAATGTTTCGAATAACAACCCCACCTAAAAGGGGTTGTGGTCGGTTGAGCTATGCAGGGCTTGGTTGTAGCTATGATGGACATAGGGAAGGTTCTCATCCCATGTGCGAGGGTGCTGTGAATTGTACATGCGAGGGACATGCACAATCATTCGATTTATGACCTCGGTTTGGCCATCTGTCTGAGGGTGTAACACTATGGATTTGGTGAGCTTGGTGTCCAGCAGTGACCAGAGGCTTGACCAAAATGTGCTAATAAATCGACTGTCCCAATTTGAGACAATGGTTTGTGGGATTCCAAATTGTACCCAGACTCATTCAAAGAAGAGCTTGGGAGTGGCCTCTGCTGTGACGTTCTTCTTGCAGGAAACCAAAATCGCCATCTTAGAAAAGTGATCCACAACCACAAAAACATAGTCATTTACCTGCTTGGTGGATGGGAGGCCCGACATGTAGTCCATTGAGATGGATTCCCATGGCCTGTCGGGAGTAGGAAGAGTAGTTTCATCCAGTATAAATGTTTTTGTAGCATCGCCACTGTCTTTTCGATGCTAGAGTGTCCTGCCACCCGACTGTAGTGGGCTTCCCATATCAACTTCGCTCGCTCGCTTGATGGAACACAAATATGGCCCAAATGACACAACAAACCACTCTGAATATGGAAATTATCGACAACTGTATTTGCCCCTAACATTTGGTAGGTGGTGGTAAAGTCCGGGTTTGTCTCATAGAGTTGGGGCCATCTAGAGGTCTCATGGCCCCAAGCGTCTAGCACCATGGTGAGTGTTGCGACTGGTGGTCTGTCGAGGCAATCAACGACGCGATTGGTGCTTCTTATTTTATACTTGATGTTGAGGTGGAATTGCTGCAAGTATGTGGGCCACTTTTGATGGTGGTCATTCTACAATTTTCCTTGCATTTGCATGAATTGCAATGGCTTATGATCAATGTGGATTAATATCTCCTTCCCAAGAATGTAGTGTCTCCACTCGCGACACTCTTGCACAATGGAGTACATTTATTTGTCATAAGTAGGGTACTTACAGAAAACATCTGATAGTGTCTCACTATAATAGGCCACAGGGTGGCCGTGTTGAGTGAGAACGACGCCCACATCATAGTCAGAAGCATCTGTCTCGATCTCAAAGGTCTGCTGCAGCTCTGGGAGTGAAATTACTGGGGTTGAGCACAAGCACTGCTTCAAATCATCGAACGTTTGTTTTTGGGACCAGCCCCACACAAATTTCTCCTTACCACCACCCCTGGTTATTTGGCTGAGGGCCCATGAAATATGGGAGAATCCCAACGCGAACCTGCGGTAGAAATTGGCAAGGCCCAAGAAGCTCCGGAGCTCAACGAGTGTGGTTGGGGCTGGCCAGTCACGAATGAGTTGGATCTTGGCTGGATCCACATGTACGCCATGCTGATCAATGATGTATCCCAGGTAATGGACCCTGTCCATGCTGAAGGAGCATTTTCCCAAGTTGGCGTATAGCTTGTGTTGTCATAGGGTGTGCAAAACCTCCTGACTATGTTGCAAGTGTTGGGCGCAAGTCTTGTTGTAAATGAGAATCTCATCCATATACACCACTACTAAATTATCGGTGAATGATCGTAGGATATCAACCATCAACCTCATGAAATTTGTTGGCGCATTTGTCAAACCAAAGGGCATGACCAACCATTAAAAAATGCCTTCCTTTAACTTGAAGGTGGTCTTCCATACATATGTTTGTTCTATCGGGACCTGGTGGTAGCCAGACTTCAGATCAATCTTACTGAAGTATTTGGCCCCCGTGAGTTGATCAAGGATATCGTCGATTCAGGGAGTTGGGTACCAGTTTCTGACTGTGATTTTATTTAGAGCCCGATAATCAATGCAGATTCGCCAGGTTCCATCTTTCTTATGTACCAACATGATTGGGCTCCCGCAAGGTGATGAATTGGGATGGATGTACCCCTTGTGGAGCAGTTCTTGGATCTGTCGCTTGATCTCCTCATTCTCTAATAGAGAGCAGCGATAGACTGGTCCATTGGGAAGCAATGTGTCAGGGGTCAGATCGATGGGGTGCTTGACCTGGTAGTGCAGAGGTACCCCGGTAGGTGAGGAGAAGATATCTGAGTATCCTTCCATGACCTTATTTACTTGCTTCTGTTGTATGGAGAGGTCAGCCACAAAGGCCTTGGATGTGGCTGTGATCTTTCACTTATTCTAAGAGGGAATCACAAAGAATACAAAATTCCTCGTCTGAGAGATGACCTTCCAACATTTCTTAGCAGAGATCAAGGAAATGGCATTAGGTGGGACTGCCTCGGGTATCCTGTACAATTTCCTGTTCAAAGTAATAATAACACTACGAGGCCTAGACTCATATATAGGATGTCATTTCCATAAATAAGGTTGTTCCAAAAGAACATCAAAAAATTTGAGAGGAGCAACATCACACAATTCCTTGTCTTTGAAGGGCTTGATGTCGTACTGCAGTCGACACTGTTGGTTGACGCAGAGATCACTTCCTTGGGGGAGCCATCCCATGGTGTAGGGTTGTGGGTGCGGTGTTGTCGATAGGGCCAGCCACTTGACAACCTCTATTGAGATGAGTTTATTCTGGCTACCATTATCAACGATGAAGTGCAACGGGGTTCCTTTTACCCAGATCTATGAATGGAAGAGGCGCTCTCCTTCTTCTAGCTCATCTGGTTCACCAGGCTGGAGCTTGGTGGTAGCAACGGTGGCACTGGATTTCGAGTCAATGATCTATCTTCCCATTTCTGGTTCTGGCTCAGATTCATAACCCGATTCTGATTCAGAGGCTTTCACTTCGGCCACCAGCAACTGCTTTGAGCGACAGTCAACAGTGTTATGCCAAGGGCTCTTATGGATGTCGCACCACTTCCCGGTATCTTTCTTTTTCTTTTCAGTGTCATTCTTTGCTTGCGGCTTCAACTGGTTGTCCTGATACTATCCATATTTTCTCTGTCCTTTTTTATATGGTTTGGGGTTGCCCTTTCCTGGCTTTTGTTGTGAGGGGTTCCCAAGCCCAAATTACTGCGTCTTTTGTTTGAGCTTCTGCTCGATTTTGATGACATATTGGTAGGCCGCGCACAAGGATGAGATGTCTAGAAAATCCATTTCAGTCTGGATGTATCTATGCAGATCACCACGATACTTGAGCACTAGATGTCACTCTGAATATTTGATACCCATATTGGTGCGCAAGGTATGGAAGATATTTCTGAAATCTGGCAGTGTTTGGTCTCTTTCTTGCCGTAGTGTGGTCCATTTGGTATACAAGTTGTCATAACTTCTGACAGGGTAGTATTGTTCCTTAATAACATCCATGAAGGATTCCTAGGTGGCCGTGACTGTAAATAATGAGGGTTCCTCTTTTTCCTTTTTCTCACAGAAGGTTTCCCACCAATATTTGACATGGGTAACGACTTTGAGGAGCGCAAAAATAATACTTTCTCTATTCGAAAAGTTATGGACAGAAAAATACCCTTCTAGTAGATTTAACCACTTGTTTACAACATATGCATCTATCTAGCCTTCAAATATAAGAATATCCAAGTTTATTTGTACCTTGAAGGGGGCGGTGCATCTGCTCGAAGAAGATGCGTCGTCTATTAGTAGCCGCCGGAGGATTTGAGCGAAACTAGCCATCATCTCGTTCCTTTGTTGTGTGAGGGATTCCTCAATCAATAATTTGAAAGGATATCCTGTCTCATTATCTTTCTTTTCTCTTTCCATGAGAGGTCGCTTGGGCATGCGATAGCTTTTTTCCTCAAGAGAAGCAAGCTCAAGACCCAACTCTTTGTACTCTGACCTCATTGGGGACATGCATTAAGATGACAAGGAGCAGACCGCTCTGATACCACTTATCTGGATTTTGATGAGAAGAAAGAAATGAATAAAAATTATTAATAGTTACTTAACAAAAAATAACATAGATACAGTAAAACTGGTTTTCTATTCAATAAGGAAATAAGTTGAAATTGTAAAATGTAGTGGAAACAAGCTTGCTGGAATGGTGGAGGCTTATCTCTGAGAAGAGATGCGACGGTTGCACTCATTCATCAAAAGATGATTACAATGAGGATCTGAAGGTATTTTTACAATAAAAAGGAATGCCAAAAACCCTAGACATCCTAAAACATAACCCTAGGATATGAAGCGCCAAAAGTCATGTGCCCCCCCCCGTTTGGGTAAGTTAGTACATTAACTTGTCGGGGTCGTAACTTTTGCATACGATCTCTGTTTTAGGCGTATGATAGCCTGTTGGAAAGGTATTGTCGAGGAGATTCATTTTGGGGGCTCAAACATATATTTGGATATTATTAGGAAGCTCAATGCTGAAAAAACTTCATTTAGGCCCTCAAAATGGCCCCAGAAGTTAAAACTGCTAAAAATAGTAAATTGCCAAAATTGCCAGAAAATTGTTTTGAGCTAGTTGGAAAAGGTGGGTGGCCACCGATATCCACCTGGATCAATCCTCCCTCCTTAAGAAGCAATAGTCTCCACAGGAGCTTCCCTGCTTTGACAACTCGATAAAGTTGGATCCTTTGTTGTCGAGTGCCCTTGATCTATGTATCCACAATTTGATCATTGGATGCCTATTGTATGTAGTCAGGGTTGAGCTCTGTTAGTGTCAGTTGTTCTGCTACTGCTGAGGTGTCCAATAATGGTGGGAAATAAGGGCAAAGGAGATCCACGTTGAACACTGGGTGTATGCCAAGTAAAGGAGGAATGTTGAGATGAAAAGAATTATCCCCCATGGCCTTGGTGATGGTGTACGACCCATAAGTGAGTGGGAGAAGCTTATGATGGGGTCCTATAAGGTGTTCTTTCTGCAAGTGCAACCAAACTTTGTCACCCACCTGAAACTTATGTGTCACCTGATGTTGATCATGGCATTTTTTGTACTTGTCATTGGACTTCTGTAGGATATCCTGAACCTGTTGGTGGATGTGTTGGATCCACTCAATGAACCGGGTGGCTTTGTCAGCTTCAGTTGGAGAAGGATATGAGTTAGTCAAGGTGACCGCAAGGGGAAGTGCAACATCTATGGGACCCAATGGTTCGAATAACAACCCCACCTGAAAGGGGTTGTGGCCGGTTGAGCTATGTAGGGCTCGGTTGTAGCTATGATGGACATAGGGAAGGCTCTCATCCCATGTGCGAGGGTGCTGTGAATTGTACATGTGAGGGATATGCACAATCATTTGATCTACGACCTCAGTTTGGCCATCTTTCTGAGGGTGGAACGCTATGGATTTGGTGAGCTTGGTGTCCAGCAGTGACCAGAGGATCGACCATAATGTGCTAAGAAATTGACTGTCCCAATCTCAGAAAATGGTTTGTGGGATTACAAAATGTACCCAGACTCGTTGAAATAAGAGCTTGGCAGTGGCCTCTACTATGATGTTATTCTTGTAGGAAACTGAAATCGCCATATTAGAAAAACAATGCACAACCAAAAAAACACAGTCGTTTCCCCGCTTGGTGGATGGGAGGCCCGACATGTAGTCCATTGGGATGGATTCCCATGGCTTGTCGGGAGTAGGAAGAGGGGTGTACAGGCCCTGATTCTTAGTGGTATATTTGGCAATCACATAGGCAGTGCAGGACCTGATATACTTGCTGACCTCCTGTCAAAGTTTCGGCCAATAGAAATGTTTCTGTAGCATCGCCACTGTCTTTTCGACGACGAAGTGCCCTACCACCCGATTGTAGTGTGCTTCCCAGATCAACATCCCTCGCTTTCTTGATGGAACACATATATGACCCAGATGACACAACAACCCATCGTGAAGATGGAAATTATTGACAATTGTGTTTTCCCCCAACATTTGTTAGGTGGTGGCGAAGTCCGGGTCTATCTCATAGAGTTGGGTCCATCCAGAGGTCTCATGGCCACAAGAGTTTATCACCATGGTGAGTATTGCGTCTGGTGGTCGGATGAGGCAATCAACGACATGATTGATGCTTCCTGTTTTATACTTGATGTTGAGGTGGAATTGCTGCAAGTATGTGAACCACTTTTGATGATGGTCATTTTGCAATTTTCCTTGTGTCTGCATGAACTACAGTGGCTTATGATCAGTGTGGATGACTGTCTCCTTCCAAAGAATGTAGTGTCTCCACTGGAGGTAGGCTTGTACAATGGATTACATTTCTTTGTCATAAGTAGGGTAATTACGGAAAACATATGATAGTGTTTCACTATGATAGGCCACGGGGTGGTCGTGTTGAGTGAGAAAAACACCCACAACATAGTCAGAAGCATCTGTCTCGATCTAAAAGGGTTTTTGTGGGTCTGGGAGTGAAAGTACTTGGGCTGAGCACAAGCGTTGCTTCAAATCATCGAATGCTTGTTGTTGGGATCGACCCCATGCAAATCTCACCTTACCACCACCCCTAGTTATTTGGCTGAGGGCCCATGCAATATGGGAGAATCCCAATGTAAACTTGCGGTAGAAATTGACAAGGCTCAAGAAGCTCCAGAGCTCAGTGAGTGTGGTTGGGGCTAGCCAGTCCAGAATGACTTAGATGTTGGCTGGATCCACATGTATGCCATGCTGATCAACGATGTAGCCTAGGTAATAGAACCTGTCCATGACAAAGGATAATTTTTCCAAGTTGGCATATAGCTTGTGTTGTCCTAGGGTGTGCAGAACCTGTTGAATATGCTGCAAGTGTTCGACCCAAGTCTTGCTGTAAATGAGAATGTCATCCAGATACACTACAACAAAATTATTGGTGAATGGTTGTAGGATATTGTCCATCAACCTCATGAAAGTGGCTGGCGCATTTGTAAAACCAAAGGGCATGACCAACCATTCAAAAAGGCCTTCCTTTGACTTGAAGGATGTCTTCCATACATCTGTTTGTTCTATCAGGACCTGGTGGTAGCCAGACTTCAGATCAATATTACTGAAGTATTTGCCCCCCCTTGAGTTGATCAAGGAGGTTGTCGATTCAGGGAATCGGGTACCAATTTCTGACTATGATTTTATTCAAATCCTGGTAATCAATGCAAAGTTGTCAGGTTCCATCTTTCTTCTATACTAGGATGATTCAATTCCTGAAAGGTGATGAGATGGGATGGATGTGTCTCTTGTGGAGCAACTCTTGGATTTATCGCTTGATCTCCTCATTCTCTAATAGAGAGAGGTGATAGACTGGCCCGTTGGGCAGTGGTGTGTCGGGGGTCAAATAGATGGGGTGCTTGACCTGGCAGTTGAGAGGTACCTAGGTAGGTGAGGAGAATATATCTGAGTATTCTTCCATGACCTTATCTACTTGCTTATGCTGTGTGGAGAGGTTGGCTGTAGATACCCTGGATGTGGCTATGATATTTCGCTTATTCTGAGAGAGAATCATGAAGAAGACAAACTTCCCCATCTGAGATATGACCTTCCTTCATTGCTTTCCTAATATCAAGGAAATAGCACTAGGTGGGATGGCCTCGGGTATCCTATACAATTTCCTGTTCAAAGTAATAATAACACTACGAGGTCTAGACTCATATACAACATGGCGTTTCTATAAATAATGTTGTCTAAAAAGAACATCAAAAACTTCAAGAGGATGAACATCACACAATACCTCATCTTTGAAGGGCTTGATGCCGTACAACAGTCGACACTGTTGGCTAACACAGAGATCACTTCCTTGGCGGAGCCATGCAATGGTGTATGGTTGTGGGTGTGGTGTTGTTGATAAGGCCAACCGCTTGACGACCTCTGCTGAGATGAGGTTCTTCTGGATACCACTATCAACGATGAAGTGCAGCGGGGTTCCTTTTACCCACATCTATGAATGGAAGAGGTGCTCTCCTTATTTTGGCTCATCTAGTTCACCAGGCTGGAGCTTGGTGGTAGAAATGGTGGCACTAGGTTCCGCGTCAATGATCTGTCTGTCTTCCCCTTTCTAGTTCTGGCTCAAAGTCAGAACCCACATCTGATTTAGAGGCTTTCACATTGGCCACCAGTGGCTGCTTTGAGCAATAGTCAGCAGTGTTATGCCAAGGGCTCTCATGGAAGTTGCACCACTTCCCGGTATATTTCTTTGTCTTTCCTGTGTCCTTCTTTGCTTGTGGCTTTGACTGGTTGTCCTGATACTTTCCATATTTTCTCTATATTTTGTTCTATGGGTTGGGGCTGCCCTTTCCTAGATTTTGTTGTGAGGGGTTCCCAGGCCCAAGTTGCCACATCTTTTGTTTCAACTTCTGCTCGATTTTGACAGCATATCGGTAGGCCATGCCAAGGATGAGATGTCCAAAAATTCCATTTCAGTCTGGATGTATCTATGCAAAGCACCGTGATACTTGAGCACTAGATGTCACTTTGAATATTTGATTCCCAGCTTGGTGCGCAAGGTATAAAAGATATTTGTGAAATCTGGCACTGCTTGGTCTCTTTCTTGCCGCAGTGTGGTCCATTTGGTATACAAGTCATCATAACTTCCGATAGGGTAGTATTTTTCTTTAATAGCATCCTTAAAGGATTCCCAAGTGGTCGTGACTCTAAATATTGAGGGTTCCTCTGTTTCCTTTTTCTCACAGAAGGTTTCCCACCAATCTTTGACATGGGGAACGACTTTGAGGAGTGCAAAAGTAATATTTTCTCTATTCGAAAAGTTATTGACATAAAAATACCCTTCTAGTAGATTCAACCACTTGTCTACACCATCTCCATCTATTTGGCCTTCAAATATAGAAATATTAAAGTTTATTTGTACCTTGAATGGGGCGGCACCTCCACTCGAAGAATATGCATCACCTGTTGGTAGTCGCCGAAGGATTCGCACGAAACTATCCATCATCTCATTCCTTTTTTGCGTGAGGGATTCCTCAATCAACAATTTGAAACGATCTCCTGTCCCATCATATTTATTTTCTCCTTCCATGAGAGACCGCTTGGGTGTGCGAGATATTTTTTCCTCAAGAGAAACAAGCTCGAGACCCAACTCTTTATTCTCTGACCTCGTTGGGGACATGCATTAAGACGACAAGGAGAAGACCACTTTGATACCACTGATCTGGATTTTATGAGAAGAACAAAATGAATACATATTTTTAATAGGTACTCAACACAAAATAATAGAGATACAAAAAGATTGGTTTTCTATTCAATAAGGAAATAAGCTAAAACTGTAAAATGCAGCGGAAACAAGCTTGCTGGAATGGTGGCGACTTATGTCTGAGAAGAGATGTGATGGCTGTGCTCATTCACCAAAAGATGATTACAATGAGGATATGAAGGAATTTTTAAAATAAACAGGAATGCACAAAACCCTAGACATCCAAAAACCTAACCCTAGGAGATGAAGCGCCAAAAGTCATGTGGCCCCCTCTGTTTGGGTAAGTTAGTACATTAACTTTCCAGGGTCGTAACTTTTGCATACGATGTTAGTTTTAGGCATATGATAGCTTGTTGGAAAGGTATCATCAAGGAGATTCATTTTGGGGGCTCAATCATGTCTTTGACAATCATTGGAAAGCTCGATCCTTAAAAACCTTAATTTAGTCCCTTAAAATGGCCCTGTAAATTAAAACTGCTAAAAATAGTAAATTGCCAAAATTGCCAGATAACTGTTTTGAGCCAGTTGGAAAAGGTGGGTGGCCATCGATATCCACTTGGATCAATCCTCCATCCTTAAGAAGCAATAGTCTCGATTTCATTGAGGTTCCCCATCAGATGAGGAAATTTCTGCTGAATTTGGCCCTGGGTGAGCCACTTGCCTTGGTGCAGGAGCTGCCCTACTTTGACGAATCGATAAAGTTGGATCCTTTGTTGTCAAGAGCCCTTGATATGTGTGTCCACAATATGATCATTGGATTCCTGTTGTATGCATTCGGGGTTGATCTCTATTAGTGTGAGTTGTTCTGCTACTGCTGAGGTGTCCAATAATGGTGGGAAATAAGGGTGAAGGAGATCCACATTGAACATAGGGTGTAGGCCAAGGAAAGGAGGAATGTTGAGTTGAAAATAATTATCCCCCATGGCCTTGGTGATGGTGTACGACCCATAAGGGAGTGGGCGAAGCTTTCGATGGGGTCCGGTAAGGCGTTCTTTCTGCAAGTGCAACCAAACTTTTTCACCCACTTGAAACTTATGTGGCACCTGATGTTGATCATGGCGTTGTTTGTACTTGTCATTGGACTTCTGTAGGATATCCTGAACCTGTTGGCGGATGTGCTAGATCCGCTCAATGAACCGGGTGGATTTTTCAGCTTCAGTTGGAGCAGGATATTAGTTAGTCGAGGTGACCACAAGGGGAAGTGCAACATCTATGGGACTCAATGGTTCGAATACCAACCCCACCTGAAAGGGGTTGTGGATGCTTCAGCTATGCAGGGATCGGTTGTAGCTATGTCAGACATAGGGAAGGTTGTCATACAATGTGTGAGGGTACTGTGAATTGTACATTTGAAGGATATGCACAATCATTCAATTTACGACCTCGGTTTGGCCATCTGTCTGAGGGTGGAAGGCTGTTAATTTGGTGAGCTTGGTGTCCAACAGTGACCAGAGGCTGGACCAGAATGTGATGATAAATTGACTGTCCTGATCTAAGACAATGGTTTGTGGGATTCCAAAATGTACCCAGACTCATTCAAAGAAGAGCTTGGCATTGGCCTCTGCTGTGACATTCTTCTTGCAGGGAACAAAAATCGCCATCTTAGAAAAGTGATCCACAACCACAAAAACACAGTCGTTTCCATGCTTGGTGGACGGGAGGCCCGACATGTAGTCCATTGAGATGGATTCCCATGGCCTATCGAGAGTAGGAAGAGGGGTGTATAGGCCCTATTTGTTAGTGGTTGGTTTGGCAATTGCGTAGACAGTGCATGACCTGATATACTAGCTGACCTCCTATCGAAGTTTTGTCCAGTAGAAATGTTTCTGTAGCATCGCCACTATCTTTTCGATGCCGAAGGGCTTCCCATATCAGCTTCACTCGCTTTCTTGATGGAACACATATATGGCCCAGACAACACAACAACCCACCCTGAAGATGGAAATTATCGACAACTGTGTTTTCCCCCAACATTTGGTAGGTGGTGGAAAAGTCTGTGTCTGTCTCATAGAGTTAGGGCCATCTAGAGGTCTCATGGCCACAAGAGTCTAGCACCCTGGTGAGTGTCGTAACTGGCGGTCTGCTGAGGAAATCAACGATGTGATTGGTGCTTCTTGTTTTATACTTGATGTTAAGGTGGAATTGTTGCAAGTATGTGGAGCACTTTTGATGGCGGTCATTATGAAATTTTCCTTGTTGTTTCATGAATTGAAATGGCTTATGATCAATGTGGATGAATATCTCCTTCCCAAGAATGTAGTGTCTCCACTCGCGGTAGGCTTGCATAATGGAGTACATTTCTTTGTCGTAAGTAGGTTACTTATGGACAACATATGATAGTGTCTCACTATGATAGGCCATGGGGTGGCCGTGCTAAGTGAGAACGATGCCCACATCATAGTCGGAAGCATCTGTCTCGATCTCAAAGGGATGTTGCAGGTCTGGGAGTGAAAGTACTGAGGATGAGCACAAGCACTTCTTCAAATCATCGAACACTTTTTTTTGGGACCGGCCCGATGCAAATTTCACCTTACCACCACCCATGGTTATTTGGCTGAGGGCCCATGAAATATGGGAGAATCCCAACACAAACCTGCGGTAGAAATTGACAAGGCCCAAGAAGCTCTGGAGCTCAGCGAGTGTGGTTGGGGCTGTCCAGTCACGAATGAGTTGGATCTTGTCTGGATCCACATGTATGCCATACTGATCAATGATGTAGCCCAGGTAATGGATCCTGTCCATGCCAAAGGTGCATTTTCCCAAGTTGGCATATAGCTTGTGTTGTTGCAAATCATGCAAAACTTGTTGAATATGCTGCAAGTGTTGGGCGCAATTCTTTCTATAAGTGAGAATGTCATCCAGATACACCACTACTAAATTATTGGTGAATGGTCAGATGATATCAACCATCAACCTCATGAAATTTGTTGGCGCATTTGTCAAACCAAAGGGCATGACCAACCATTAAAAAAGGCCTTCCTTTGACTTGAAAGTGGTCTTCTATAGATCTGTCTGTTCTATCAGGACCTGGTGGTAGCCAGACTTCAAATCAATCTTACTGAAGTATTTGGCCCCCGTGAGTTGATCAAGGATGTCGTCAATTCGGGGAATCGGGTACCAGTTTCTGACTGTGATTTTACTCAAAGCCCAATAATCAATGCAAATTCGCTAGGTTCCATCTTTCGTCTGTACCAACACGATTGGGCTCCCGCAAGGTGATGAGTTGGGATGGATGTACCCCTTGTGGAGCAGTTCTTGGATTTGTCACTTGATCTCCTCGTTCTCTAATAGAGAGTGACGATACACTGGGCCATTGGGAAGCAGTGTGTCGGGGGTTAGATTGATGGGGTGCTTGACTTGGTAGTGCAGAGGTACCCCGATAGGTGAGGAGAAGATATCTGAGTATTCTTCCACAACCTTATTTACTTGCTTCTGTTGTATGGAGAGGTCAGTTGCAGAGGCCCTAGATGTGGCTATGATCTTTCACTTATTCTGAGAGGGAATCAAAAAGAATACAAACTTCCTCATTTTAGAGATGACCTTCCAACATTTCTTAGCAGAGATCAAGGAAATAGCACTAGGTGGGATTGCCTTGGGTATCCTCTACAATTTTCTGTTCAAAGTAATAATAACACTACGAGTCTTAGACTCATATATAACATGACATTTCCATAAATAACATTGTCCCAAAAGAACATAACAAACTTCGATGGGAGCAACATCACACAATACCTCGTCTTTGAAGGGCTTGATGTCGTACAACAGTCGACACTGTTGGATGACACGGAGATCGCTTCCTTGGGGGAGAAATCCAATGGTGTAGGGTTGTGGGTGTGTTTTTGTCGATGGGGCCATCCTTTTGACAACCTCTGTTGAGATAAGGTTATTCTGGCTACCTCTATCAACGATGAAGTGCAACAGGGTCCCTTTTACCCACATCTGTGAATGGAAGAGGTGCTCTCCTTCTTCTAACTCATCTGGTTCACCAGGCTGGAGCTTGGTGGTAGCAACGGTGGCACTGGGTTCTGTGTCAATGATCTATCTTTCCATTTCTGGTTTTGGCTCAGAGTCATAACCTAAATCTGATTCAGAAGCTTTCGCTTCGGCCACCAACGACTGCTTTGAGTGGTAGTCAACAGTGTTATGCTAAGGGCTCTTATGGATGTCGCACCACTTCCCGGTATCTTTCATTTTCTTTTCAGTGTCATTCTTTTCTTGCGGCTTCAACTGGTTGATTTGATACTGTCCATCTTTTCTTTGTCCTTTGTTCTATGGTTTAGGCCACCCTTTCCTGGATTTTGTTGTGAGGGGTTCCCAGGCCCAAATTGCCGCATCTTTTGTTTGAGCTTCTGCTCGATTTTGATGACATATCAGTAGGCCGCGCCCAAGGATGAGATGTCCAGAAATTCCATTTCGGTCTGGATGTATCTATGTAGATCACCACGATACTTGAGCACTAGATGTCACTCTGAATCTTTGATACCGAGCTTGGTGCGCAAGGTATGGAAGGTATTTGTGAAATCTGGCAGTGCTTGGTCTCTTTCTTGCCACAGTGTGGTCCATTTGGTATACAAGTTGTCATAACTTATGACAGGGTAGTATTGTTCCTTAATAACATCCATGAAGGATTCCCAGGTGGTCCTGACTGTAAATAATGAGGGTTCCTCTGTTTCCTTTTTATCACAAAAGGATTCCCACCAATATTTGACATGGGGAGCGACTTTGAGGAGCGCAAAAATAATATTTTATCTATTCGAAAAGTTATGGATAGAAAAATACCCTTCTAGTAGATTCAACCACTTATCTACAGCATATGCGTCTATATGACCTTCAAATATAAGAATATCCAAGTTTATTTTTACCTTGAAGGGGGTGGTTCCTTTTCTCAAAGAAGATGCATCGTTTGTTGGTAGTTGCCGAAGGATTTGCGCGAAACTAGCCATCATCTCATTCCTTTGTTGCGTGAGGGCTTCCTCAATCAACAATTTGAAAGGACCTCTTGTCTCATCATCTTTCTTTTCTCTTTCCATGAGAGGTCACTTGGGCATGAGAGATCTTTTTTCCTCAATAGAAACAAGCTCGAGACCCAACTCTTTGTACTCCGACCTCGTTGGGGACATGCATTAAGACGACAAGGAGCAGATCGTTCTGATACCACTGATCTATATTTTATGAGAAGAAAGAAATGAATATAGATTATTAACAGGTACTTAACACAAAATAACATATATATAGTAAAATTGGTTTTCTATTCAATAAGGAAATAAGATGAAACTGTAAAATGTAGTGGAAACAAGCTTGTTGGAATGGTGGTGGCTTATCTCTGAGAAGAGATGTGACGGCTGCACTCATTCACTAGAAGATGATTACAATGAGGCTCTGAAGGAATTTTTACAATAAATAGGAATTCCAAAAACCCTAGACATCCAAAAATCTAACCCTATGAGATGAAGCGCCAAAAGTCATGTGGGCCCCCCCGTTTGGGTAAGTTAGTACATTAACTTCCTGGGGTTGTAACTTTTGCATACGATCTCTGTTATAGGCATATGATAGCCCGTTGGAAAGGTGTCATTGAGGATATTCATTTTGGGGGATCAATCATATGATTTTTTATTATTGGGAAGCTCGATGATGAAAAACCTTCATTTAGGCCCTCAAAATGGCCCCAGAAGTTAAAACTGCTAAAAATAGTAAATTGCCAAAATTGCCGGAAAACTGTTTTGAGCTAGTTGGAAAAGGTGGGTTACCACCAATATCCACCTGGATCAATCCTCCCTCCTTGGGAAGAAATGGTCTCCATTGCGTTGATGTCCCCCATCAGATGGGGAAATTTCTACTGAATTTGGCCCTGGGTGAGCCACTTGCCTTAGTGCAGAAGCTTCCCTGCTTTGATGACTAGATAAAGTTGGATCCTTTGCTATCGAGTGCCCTTGATATGTGTGTCGACAATATGATCATTGGATGCCTATTTTATGCAGTCACTGTTGATATCTGTTGGTGTCAACTCTTCTGCTACTACTGAGGTGTCCAATAATGGTGGGAAATAAGGGCGAAGGAGATCCATGTTGAACACTGGGTGCAAGCCAAGGGAAGGAGGAATGTTGAGCTGAAAAATATTATCCCCCATGACCTTGGTGATGGTGTATGGCCCATAATGGAGTGGGTGATGCTTCCGATGGGGTCTTGTAAGGCATTCTTTCTACAAGTGCAACCAAACTTTGTCACCCACTTGAAACTTATGTGGCACCCGATGTTAATCATGGCGATGTTTGTACTTGTCATTTGAATTCTGTAGGATATCCTAAACCTATTGGAGAATGTGTTGGATCCACTCAATGAATTGGGTGGATTTTTCAGCTTCAGTTGGAGCAGGAGATGAGTCGGTCGAGGTGATCGCAAGGGGAAGTGCAACATCTATGTGACCCAATGGTTGGAATCCAAACCCCACCTGAAAGCGGCTGTGTCTAGTTGAGCTATGAAGGTCTCGGTTGTAGCTATGCTGGACATAGGGAAGGCTCTCATCCCATGTGCGAGGTTGTTGTGAATTATACATGGGAAGGATATGCACAATCATTCGATTTACGACCTCGGTTTGGCCATCTGTCTGAGGGTGGAAGGTCGTGGATTTGGTGAGCTTGGTGTCCAGCAGTGATCAGAGGCTCGACCAGAATGTGCTGAGAAATCGACTATCCTGATATGAGACAATGGTTTATGGGATTCCAAAATGTACCCAAACTCATTCAAATAATGTATTGGCAGTGGCCTTTGCTGTGATGTTCTTGTTGCAGGCAACCAAAATCGCCATCTTAGAAAAGAGCTCCACAACCAAAAAAACACAGTCGTTTCCTCACTTGGTATATGATAGGCCCGACATGTAGTCCATTGAGATGGATTCCCATGGCCTGTCGGGAGTAGGAAGAGGGGTGTACATGCCCTGTTTCTTAGTGGTTTATTTTGCAATCGCGCAGGCAGTGCAGAACTTGATATACTTGCTGACCTCCTGTCGAAGTTTCAGCCAGTAGAAATGTTTATGTAGCATCACCACTGTATTTTTGACACCGAAGTGTCCTTCCACCCGACTGTAGTGGGCTTCCCAGATCATATTTTATTGCTTGCTTGATGGAAAAAAGATGTGGCCCAGAGGACACAAAAACCCATCGTGAAGATGGAAATTATGGACAATGGTGTTTGCCCCCAACATTTGGTAGGTGGTGGCGAATTCTAGGTCTATCTCATAGAGTTGAGGTGATCTAGAGGTCTCATGGCCGCAAGAGTATAGCACCGTGGTGAGTAATGCAACTGGTGGTCTGCTGAGGCAATTAGCAACGCAATTGGTGCTTCCCATTTTATACTTGATGTTGAGGTGGAATTGCTGCAAGTATGTGGACCACTTTTGATGGTGGTCATTCTAAAATTTTCCTTGTGTCTGTATGAATTATAGTGGCTTATGATCAGTGTGGATGACTGTCTCCTTCCCAATAATGTAGTGTCTCCACAAGAAGCGAGCTTTCACAATGTAGTACATTTTTTTGTCGTACGTAGGGTAATTACGAGCATCATTTGATAATGTCTCACTATGATAGTCCACAGGGTGGCTGTGTTGAGTGAGAACGATACCCATAGCATAGTCGGAAGTATCTATCTTGATCTCAAAGGGTTGTTGTAGGTATGGGAGTGAAAGTATTGGGGCTGAGCACAAGCGTTGCTTCAAATCATCGAACACTTCTTGTTGGGACCGGCCCCACACAAATTTTGACTTACCAACACCCTTGGTTATTTGGATGAGGGCCCATGCAATATGGGAGAATCCCAACATGAACCTGCGGTAGAAATTGGAAAGGTCCAGGAAGCTTCGGATCTCAGTGAGTGTGCTTGGGGCTGGCTAGACATGAATGAATTGGATCTTGTCTAGATCCACATGTATGCCATGATGATCAACGATGTATCCTAGGTAATGGACCATGTCCATGCCGAAGGAGAATTTTTCCAAGTTGGCGTATAGCTTGTGCTATTGCAAGGTGTGTAGAACCTGCTGAATATGCTGCAAGTGTTCGACCCAAGTCTTGTTTTAAATGAGAATGTCATTCAGATACACCATGACAAAATTATTGGTGAATGGTCACATGATATCGTCCATCAACCTCACGAGAGTGGCTGGCACATTTTTCAATCCAAAGGGCATGACCAACTATTCAAAAAAGCCTTCCTTTGACTTGAAGGAGGTCTTCCATACACCTGTCCGTTCTATCGAGACCTGGTGGTAGCCAGACACAGATATGGGCCAGATGACACAACAACCCATCCTAAATATAGAAATTATAGACAACTGCATTTTCCCCCAACATTTGGTAGGTGGTGGCGAAGTCCGAGTCTGTCTCATAGAGTTGGGGACATCCAGAGGTCTCATGGCCACAAGAGTCTAGCACCATGGTGAGTGTTGCAACTGGCGGTCTGCCAAGACAATCATCAACGCGATTGGTGTTTTCTATTTTATACTTGATGTTGAGGTGGAATGGCTGCAAGTATGTGGACCACTTTTGATGGTGGTCATTTTGCAATTTTCCTTGTGTCTGCATGAATTGCAGTGGCTTATGATTAGTGTGGATGACTGTCTCCTTCCCAAGAATGTAGTGTCTCCAATGGTGGTAGGCTTGCACAGTGGAGTACATTTCTTTTTCATAAGTAGGGTACTTATGGACAACATATGATAGTGTCTCACTATGATAGGCCACGGGGTGGCCGTGCTGAGTCAGAACGACGCCCACAACATATTTGAAAGCATCTGTCTCGATCTCAAAGGGCTGCTGCAGGTCTGGGAGTGAAAGTACTGGGGCTGAGCACAAGCACTACCTCAAATCATCGAACTCTTGTTGTTGGGACTGACCCCACATAAATTTCTCCTTACCACCACCCCAGGTTATTTGGTTGAGGGCCCATGCAATATGGGAGAATCCCAACACAAACCTGTGGTAGAAATTGGCAAGGCCCAAGAACCTCCAGAGCTTAGTGAGTGTGGTTGGGGCTGGCTAGTCACGAATGAATTGGATATTGGCTAGATCCATATGTACGCCATGCTGATCAATGATGTAGCCTAGGTAATTCTCCCTATCCATGCTAAAGGATAATTTTTCTAAGTTGGTGTATAGATTGTGCTGTCGTAGGGTGTGCAAAACCTGCTGAATATGCTGCAAGTGTTCGGCCCAAGTCTTGTTGTAAATGATAATGTCATATCGATACACCACTACAAAATTATTGGTGAATGGTCGCAGGATATCTTCCATCAGCCTCATGAAAGTGGCTGACACATTTGTTAAACCAAAGGGCATGACCAACCATTCAAAAAGGCCTTCCTTTGACTTGAAGGCAGTCTTCCATAAATCTATATGTTCTATCGGGACCTAGTGGTAGCCAAAATTCAGATCAATCTTACTGAAGTATTTGGCCCCCATGAGTTGATCAAGGAGGTTGTTGATTCGGGGAATCAGGTACCGATTTCTAACTGTGATTTTATTCAGAGCCCGGTAATCAATGCAGAGTCATCAGGTTCCATCTTTCTTCTGTACCAGTACGATTGGGCTCCCGCAAAGTGATGACTTGGGATGGATGTGCCCCTTGTGGAGCAGTTCTTGGATCTGTCGCTTGATCTCCTCATTCTCTAATAGAGAGTGGTGATAGACTGGCCCATTGGGTAGTGGTGCGTCGGGGGTCAGATCGATGGGGTGCTTGACCTGTAAGTGTAGAGGTACCCTGGTAGATGAGGAGAAGATATCTAAGTATTCTTCCATGACCTTATCTACTTACTTCTGTTGTGTGGAGAGGTCGGCTGCAGAGACCCTGGATGTGGCTGTGATCTTTCACTTATTTTGAGAGAGAATCACGAAGAAGACAAACTTCCCCATCTTATAAATGACCTTCCTGCATTGCTTAGCAGATATCAAGGATATAGCACTAGGTGGGACTGCCTCGGGTATCCTGTACAATTTCCTGTTCAAAGTAATAATAACACTACGAGGCCTAGACTCATATACAACATGAAGTTTCCATAAATAAGGTTGTCCCAAAAGAACATCACAAACTTTGAGAGGAGAAATATCACATAATACCTCGTCTTTGAAGGGCTTGATGTCGTACAATAGTCGGCACTGTTGGCTAACATGGAGATCTCTTCCTTGGCAGAGCCATCCAATGGTGTAGGGTTGTGGGTGTGGTGTTGTCGACAGGGCCAACCACTTGATGACCTCTACTGAGATGAGCTTCTTCTGGCTACTTCTATCAATGATGAAGTGCAGTAGGGTGCCTTTTACCCACATTTGTGAATGGAAGAGGTGCTCTCCTTCTTCTGGCTCACCTGCTTCACCAGGTTGGGGCTTGGTGGTAGCTTTGATGGAAGTGGGTTCCGCGTCAATGATCCTTCTTCCCCTTTTTGGTTCTGGCTCAGAGTCAGAACACACATCTAATTCAGAGGCTTTCAATTCGACCATGAGCAACTTCTTTGAGCGACAGTCAACAGTGTTATGCCAAGGGCTCTTATGGAAGTCGCACAACTTCTCGGTATCTTTCTTTGTCTTTCCATTGTTCTTATTTGCTTACGGCTTGGACTGGTTATCCTGTTGCTATCCATCTTTTCTCTATCCTTTATTCTGTCGGTTGGGGGTGCCCTTTACTGGATTTTGTTGTGCAGGGTTCCTCGACCCAATTTGTTGTGTCTTTTGTTTGAGATTCTACTCGATTTTGACGACATATCGGTAGGCCGCGCGCAAGGATGAGATGTCTAGAATTTCCATTTCGGTCTGGATGTATCTATGCAGAGCACCACGATACTTGAGTACCAGATGTCACTCTCAATATTTGATACCTAGTTTGGTGCGAAAGGTATGGAAGATATTTGTGAAATTTGGTGCTTCTTGGTCTTTTTCTTGCCACAGTCTGGTCCATTTGGTATACAAGTTGTCATAACTTCCGACAGGGTAGTATTGTTCCTTAATAGCATCCCTAGAGGATTCCCTAGTGGCCATGACTGTAAATAATGAGGGTTCCTCTATTTCCTTTTGCTCACAGAAGGTTTCCCACCAATCTTTGACATGGGGAACGACTTTGAGGAGCGCAAAAGTAATCTTCTTTCAATTCGAAAAGTTATGAACATAAAAATACCTTTCTAGTAGATTCAACCAATTGTCTACAACATATGCATCTATCTGACCTTCAAATATAGGAATATTGAAGTTTATTTGTACCTTGAAGGGGGTGGGGCCTCCACTTGAAGAAGATGCGCTGCATGTTGGTAGCCACCGAAGGATTTGTACAAAACTATCCATCACATCCTTCCTTTGTTGTGTGATGGCTTCGTCAATCATCAATTTGAAAGGATCTACTATCCCATCATATTTCTTTTCTCCTACCATGTGTTACACCTCAAAATTACTCACTTCAATAGTGTCGCAAGTGTCGCATCTTGTCCGCAAGTGTCACATCTTGACCACAAGTGTTGCAAGTGTCACAAACATCATACTGCCATATTTCCTATGTCGTGCCTCTAGCGACATCACAAAGACACTTAAGACACCTCAAAGGCTAGTTTGGAAGAAGAGAACTCACTTGACAGGGAGTACAAACCTTTTTCCACTGAAAGAACCACTAAAAAATGGATTTTGGAGAGGAGCTCTCCCCTACCCACTATCAGGGAGTGTTGGTGCTCCCTGAGCCTCTTTGGTGGAGTGTTTAAGCACCCTGTGCACCCTTTTGGGGGAGCGCTACCCTTTTCTGACAAAGTTTTGGGTTTGTTGAGACAAATTAGGGAAGAATCCCTTAATTCCTGAAGGTGGTTGAATTCCAATAGATGGTCAAGGCATGGTATTAGGGAAGATCCTCAACTGAAGGAGAGTAATCCTCAACTTATCCCAAAGATCTCTCAAGTGGTTGAGCCTCTCCAAGATTATATAAGGAGGCATTCTCATGGTGAAAGGGAGGAGGAAGATTGAGAATTACATCAAACTTATGATCTCATGAATGAGATGTCATCAAAGAAATCAGTGTAGATTACTTGAGAAAAGGGGTTGAACAAAGAGAAATGTAATAAGCTGTTGCACCTTCATCCAAAGGATTGTAAGTACTTTTACTTTTTCTCATTAATAATCAATGCTTGGCCTGTTTCTTTCAAACTTTTGCTTGTTCCACATGAGTTTGTCTGCAGTAGATGGATCTATATTTGAGCTAATCTTAGTAGAGTAGGAAGTCTTTTGTACCTTTGTTTGTTTTACAGAATCTATCAGGGAGCTCAGGATCGAAGCTCAACCAGGAATTTGCAAGGAAAAATGTCACTAATAAGGTACATACCTTTCTCCTTCTCTTTCATTTATTAGCTTGATCATATCTAAAAGGAAGTCAGTGTCCATGTTAAACACTTTTTTGTCTTGGCCTTAGGAGTCTAGAGACCAAGAGGGAATCCACTTGTCCACAGGGGGATTCACCTACAACACCATGAGAGGTCAC
Source organism: Picea sitchensis (assembly GCA_010110895.2). NCBI lineage: Eukaryota > Viridiplantae > Streptophyta > Pinopsida > Pinales > Pinaceae > Picea > Picea sitchensis. Next base: position 90,114 of record SNQJ01S0002502.1, read on the forward strand.
TTGGGTGTGTGAGAGATTTTGTTCTCAAGATAAACAAGATGGAGAACCAACTCTTTGTACTCCGACCTCGTTGGGGACATGCATTAAGACGACAAGGAGCAAGGAGCAGACTGCTCTGATACCACTGATCCAGAATTTATGAGTAGAACAAAATGAATACAGATTATTAATAGGTACTTAACACAAAATAACAAAGATACAATAATTTTTTTTTTCTATTCAATAAGGAAATAAGATGAAACTGTAAAATGAAGCGGAAAGAAACTTGCTGGAATGGTGGTGGCTTATCTCTGAGAAGAGATGTGACGGTTGCGCTCATTCACCAGAAGATGATTACAATGAGGCTCTGAAGGCCTTTTTACAATAAAAAGGAATTCCAAAAACCCTAGACATCCAAAAACCTAACCCTGGGATATGAAGTGCCAAAAGACATGCGCCCCCCCCGTTTGGGTAAGTTAGTCCATTAAATTCCCAGGGTCATAACTTTTGCATACGATCTTTGTTTTAAGTGTATGATAGTCCATTGGAAAGGTATCATTGAGGATATCAATTTTGTTGGATCAATCATGTATTTTACTATAAATGAGAAGATCGATGCCGAAAATCATTCATTTAGGCCCTCAAAATGGCCCCGGAAGTTAAAACTTCTAAAAATAGTAAATTGCCAAAATTGCCAGAAAACTATTTTGAGCAAGTTGGAAAAGGTGGATGGACACCAATATCCACCTGGATCAATCCTCTCTCCTTAGTAATCAATGTTATCCATTGCGTTGAGGTCCCCCATTAGATGAGAAAATTTCTGTTGAATTTGTGCCTGGGTGAGCCACTTGCCTTGGTGCAGGAGCTTCCATGCTTTGACGACTTGATAAAGCTTGATCCTTTGTTGTCGAGTGCCCTTGATTTGTGTTTCCAGAATTTGATCATTGGATACCTGTTGTATGCATTCAGGGTTGAGCTCTCTTGGTGTTAGTTTTTCTTCTACTGTTGAGGTGTCCAATAATGGTGGGAAATAAGGGTGAAGGAGATCCATGTTGAACACTGGGTGCAGGCCAAGGAAAGGAGGAATGTTGAGTTGAAAAGATTTATCCCCCATAGCCTCGGTCATGGTGTATGTCCCATAATGGAGTGGGCGAAGCTTTCGATGGGGTCATGTAAGTAATTTTTTCTACAATTGCAACCAAACTTTGTCACCCACCTGAAACTTATGTGGCACTCGATGTTGATCATGGCATTGTTTATACTTGTCAATGGACTTCTGTAGGATATCCTGAACCTATTGGCAGATGTGCTGGATCCACTCAATGAATCGGGTGGCTTTTTTAGCTTCAATTGGAGCAAGAGATGAGTCAATTGAGGTCACAACAAGGGGAAGTGCAACATCTATGGGACCAAATGGTTGGAATCCCAACCCCACCTGAAAGGGGATGTGGCCAATTGAGCTATGTAGGGCTTGGTTGTATCTATGTTGGACATAGGAAAGGCTCTGATCCCATGTGCGAGGGTGTTGTGAATTATACATGCGAAGAATATGCACAATCATTCGATTTACGACCTCGGTTTGACAATCTGTCAGAGGGTGGAAGGAAGTGGATTTGGTGAGCTTGGTGTCTAGTAGTGACCAGAGGCTTGACCAGAATGTGTTGATAAATTGACTGTCTAGATCTGAGACAATGGTTTTTGGGATTCCAAAATGTACCCAGAATCGCTCAAGGAAGATCTTGGCAGTGGCCTCTATTGTGGTGTTCTTCTTGCAGGAAACCAAAATCATCATCTTAGAAAAGCGATCCAAAACCACAAAAACACAGTCATTTCCCTGCTTTGTGGACAGAAGGCCCGACATGTAGTCCATTGAGTTGCATTCCCATGGTCTACTGGGAGTAGGAAGAGGGGTGTATAGGCCCTGTTTCTTAGTGGTCAGTGTGGAAATCGCGCAGGCAATGTAGGACCTGGTATACTTGCTGACCTCCTATCGAAGTTTCGACCAGTATAAATGTTTATGTAGCATCACCATTGTCTTTTTGACACCAAAGTGTCCTGCCACCTTACTGTAGTGGGATTCCCAGATCAGATTCGATTGCTCGCTTGATGGAACACAAATATGGCCCAGACGACACAACAACCCATCTTGAATATGGAAATTATCAACAACTGCATTTTCCCCCAACATTTGGTATGTGGTGGCGAAGTCTGGGTCTATCTCATAGAGTTGGGGCCATCCAGAGGTCTCATGGCTGCAAGAGTCTAGCATCGTGGTGAGTACCGCGATTGGGAGTCTGCTGAGGCAATCAACGATGCGATTGGTTCTTCATGTTTTATACTTGATGTTGAGGTGGAATTGTTGCAAGTATGTGGACCACTTTTGATGTTGTTCATTATGCAATTTTCCTTGTGTCTACATGAACTGCAGTGGCTTATGAATAGAATGGATGTCTGTCTCCTTCCCAAGAATGTAGTATCTCCACTGGTGGCAGGCTTGCACAATGGAGTACATTTCTTTGTCGTAAGTTGGGTACTTACGGATAACATCTGATAGAGTCTTACTATGATAGGCCATGGGGTGGTCGTGCTAAGTGAGAACGACGCCCACAACATAGTCAAAAGCATCTGTCTCGATCTCAAAGGGTTGTTGCAGGTCTGGTAGTGAAATTATTGGGGCTGAGCACAAGTGTTGCTTCAAATCAACAAATGCTTGTTGTTCAAACCAACCCCATGCAAATTTCTCCTTACCACCACCCCTGGTTATTTGGCTGAGGGCCCATGCAATATACGAGAATCCCAACATGAACCTACGATAGAAATTGGCAAGGCCCAAGAAGCTTTAGAGCTTAGTGAGTGTGGTTGTGGCTGGCCAGTCACGAATGACTTGGATCTTGGCTGGATCCACATGTATGCCATGATGATCAACGATGTATCCCAGGTAATGGACCCTGTCCATCTTGAAGGATCATTTTTCCAAGTTGGCTTATAGCTTGTTCTTTAGCAGGGTGTGCAGAACCTACTGAATATGCTGCAAGTGTTTGGCCCAAGTCTTGATGTAAATGATAATGTCATCTAGATACACCACTAAAACATTATTGGTGAATGGTTGCAGGATATCGTCCATCAACCTCATGAAAGTGGCTGGCACATTTGTCAAACCAAACGGCATGACCAACCATTTAAAAAGGCCTTCCTTTGACTTGAAGGTGGGTGCACGATATTTACGGCTACGTGTTTGTAGAAGGACTTCTTCCTCACTAGTGAGGAGGATAGTATGATCTACGGGTTTGTTTGGATTGAGATATTGTCCCAGCTATGGTGGGGTAGGCTGCATGTCCTATTGGGTGTTCATCACTCCTTGGTGTGGAATGGGTTTCTGCAGCACGACTGGGGGTGGTTGTTGTATGTATTATTGTGGGTCCTGCTGAGGGGCTGGTGGTGCTGAGGGATGTGGTCCATTCACCGAGTCTTTCATCCATTTAAAATCAATGATTTGGGGGAAATGATGAGTATAATGACCCAAACTCACCGCAAAGGGCACAGGGGAAGTTGGTTCGAAGGTTGTTGTTACTTTTCCCTTGATGTCTGTTGTTGTTTCCCCCCTGGGGGTTCTGCGTCCCTTGGTTCTGGTTGCCCCTGGTAGGCTGGTTTTGTTGGGGGTGATTTTCGCCTTGGCCTGGGTTGTATTGTTCTGGTTTTTTCCTTTCTTTTTGGCATTATTCGACTGACGGGTTGGATTTTCCCTATTCAGCTGTTTAAAATTTTGATATTGTTGAATGGGAGAGGGTTGAAAAAAATTCACCCCAACGTGAGGGTGTCCTTGTGGTGAAGTCATGGGCTGTGGAGGGCCAGGAAATGGAAAGTATGGATTCTATTGTGGTAATGATCCATAAGGTACATAGGAAGGCGTGGCGCTTTCTCTAGTACTTAGAGTATAAGCTGAGGTAAAGGGAGTACCAAAACTTGTTTGGATAGGTGGGCAGATTGTAGGTGTCGGCATTGGCCCACTAATGGGTGGAGGATAATAAGGGGTTCCTCCATATGCCGACGAATATTGAGGTGTGCCATACATTAATGGTTGTTGGGGTTGTGGTGCGTGGTGTTACCAATCAATCCGTCTGCTGAGTGATACATCCCAGGTTTATCTTGGCCAAATGGAACGGGTTTTGGGAGATCATGAAGTACTATGTACAAGTACCCTAATTGTGAATAGATGAGGTCGTATTGTTGAGCCTTACTGATGGCTTCTTCTTCTGATTGATGGAAGGTGGAAGCTACATATTTACCAAGGAGAGAGACAAGTGATCTGAGAAACCAATCAAGACATTGTTGTTTGGTGGTTTCTTCTTTGCACAAACTACGTTGTCGATGCCACTCGTGAATGTGATCAGCGATATGTGTGGCTAAGGTTTGTTTAAAATTGGAGAGTAGTTCAAGACCATTGTCATGGCGAATTGGTAATTGGAAGAAGGTAAAAAATGCTTTGGCCAATGTTTAGTTCTAATTATGTCAATCAAAGTTCAATTTAATTGTCAACCCGGGAAGGTAAACTTAGAAGTGCTACCTAAAATATATAGATCTAGAAATATTCCTAATATGTCCGAGATCTTAAAGTTCCCTTACAAGAACATATTCATCAAAATCTCTTTCAAAAACTAATCAAACCTAGATCTAACAATTGTCAAGATCCTAAGGTTCTCTTACAAGAACACCTGAATTTTAGGATCTCCTCCAATATTAGAACATTTAACAAAACTTAAAATCTGAAATGAAACAAACCTAAATCTAATAATTGTCTGAGATCTTATGGTTCTCTTACAAAAACACTTTCAAATAAGATCCTTTCAGTATTAGAACATTTAACAAAACTTAAAAGCTGAAATCAAACAAAAACATAAATTGAGTTATACCTAAAATAAGCAAATAAGCATGCAAGTGAGGCCATGGGGGCCCTCCATAACTCCACAAGAACACCACTTCAAAGGAGACTCAGATGTAGAAGAAAAATCGAAGTATGAATCTTTATTTCAAAATCTCCATTACAAATCAACTCTAAGGTTACAACNGATCATGATCTCTTATCTTATCAAATTCGAATTTGATCATTCAAGGCCACATAAAGGTGTCTTGGAAGCTTATTTTGTACCTACACATGTCAACAAACTCATTCTAATTGTTAGGTATAAGTATAAGTATATTATTTTATAAATTTTAACCACAAATCCACTTAAAAATGTTAAGAATTAATAAACTTTGGAAAAACATAGTTATAACCCAATTATGAGATAAATGTAATGATGTGGAGGTGGGATGAAGGTGACATGAAGGTAATATGGAAGTAATGTGAAGGTTTTAGTGAATTAATGGAGTGAGAATAGGGACTATTTTGAGGCCCAACAGTCAAGGACTTGAAAGTCGCATGGGACCCTGATTTTTCGTCTACATACCATGTGGATGATGGGCCAGTGAGTGTGCATTGAAATAATCGTAGTCAAATGGAATCATCCATAATGCTATTGGAAGAGAACCATAAGTGGAAAGTCATGACATGGTTGGCAGGGTCATCTCATTCCTTTCCTTCAAACTTGGGGATATCTAAAGGTAGTTTGGTAGGCATTCCAGGCCATGTGGGGTCATGCAATATAGGATCATTTGTGAGTTTGCTTAGATCTAGTGTGTTGAGAAAGGCCAAGTATGGCATCTGGAGTGGTGGTGGAGGATTAGTTCCAGCCATGGTGTGAGTGGTTTGTGAACCTGACCCTTGGGGGGGACTAGGTGGGTTTGTACTTCCCCCTTGAGAGGAATTTGGCCCTCCGCTTCCGTGTAAAGGAGAGCGAGTGGATGGTGGACCTTGGGAATTGGACCCAAGTAAGGTAGAACCAAGAAAATATGATCCTAAGACAGTGGCACTCATTGGACTGTGAGAAGGTGGAGATGATGAGTTGGAAAGACTAGGAACTACCCCTAGAATAGGAGGGAGGTTTAGCAAGCGTCTGGAATGACGAGGGTTCTTTGGGTCCCCTATGATGTCCGACTAGCTAAGTGGATGTGTGGGAATGGTGGTGAGAGTAATAAATAAACAAGAGCCTTTGTTGCAATTCTTGAACTTTACACTATATGTATCTAAATCAAATGTAATCAGAAGTGCGTCATACATAAAGTGTTTTGATAAAGAAGCATATATGTGGATAGGTGGATTTTGTCCACTTGGGGGAATAAAGAAAACAAATTCTTGTGTCCTAAAAGTGGTAACGTCCTTCCTCTAAAAATAGCACTGGGCCTTCCAATAACACTCGACAGTGGGGTCTGAAGCCACTAGAAGAGAAATTAGTGAAGGATGAAGCAATAATTTATAATGAGGGGTAGAGGGGGCATATCTTGAAATAAATGGTGATATTTCCCAATAGCCACACAAAATCCGATCAAGGTGCAATTGCAGCCCACAATTGCCACCTGGGTAGATGTCCTAAAATTTGGTCACTAGGTACCTCGATCAAAGTGCGACATTTAGATTGTTGGCCTAAGAAATGGGTCACAGGATGGATCCCGTCCAAGAGGTGGGTGCCTCAAGGGAGGATGCATAGAACAACCAGACCTCGACCTTCAACCCTTCACGGGTATCTCCCTGCCTTATGGTGTTAGTAACACTTGACTTGGAGGATTTAAGGTTCCCTGTTTGACAACTTCTATTGTTTTGACAATGTGAGAACCAGATAATGGGGAGTTATTTGGATGCCTATCCCCGAAATCCTACCTAGACTAAAAAATTTCTTTTGGCACCTCCTGTGGAGGAAAACTTAGTGAGTTTTTAGAATTTTTTTATATGTGGTTGTTTGAGAGATTGGGGGTGTGATCCAATCTCGTTGAAATTAAGTGGGAGTGGATAGTTTCATCAAGAAAAGGGTGGGGTGTTTTGGAATCCCTTTGGAGGAAAATTACTTCAACCTCCACATTTCGAGATGAAAACTATGTGAGTGAGGAGTGACTTTTGTGTCTGAGTGAGTGAAAGTTTGCCAATATTTAATAAATTAGGTGTCGCCTTGCTGTATGTGGACTTTGTTTGGTCCTTACAAGTCTTTGATTACCTAATTAACTAAATGTCTTTGGTACAACCTTGCGGAATTCAAAAGTCCCTAGGAAGCTAGCATGTGGACATGTGGGTCCTTTACTAGTCCTTTAACTCCTTAATGTGATTTAATCTAAGAAAGCTTTGGAACTATCCTAGATTGTGATCATGTGGGAATGTATGGGCCCATTACAAAACCTTTAAACTTCCCTAGTGATTTAATCTAAGAAAGTAAATTTCAACACTATCCTATCTTTGTAGCATGTGGGCATGTATGGGCCCATTACAATCTTGAGATGTGTTTGAAAAATAAACTAAGAGGAGTCCCGAGGGGGCCGTTGTCCTCTCCTAAAGGTTTAGTCTTTTTAAGGGAGGTGAAATTGTCCTACATTCTTTTTCTGATTCTCAAGATCACTTTGAAGCGCGAGAGAAGAGCATACTAAGTGATTGTTATCTGATTTCTGGTCCCAATGCAAGTTTTATGTGATTACAAATGATTCCAACTTATACTCTTAGTCAAAGCAAGCCATCCATGTGGAAAAATGAAAGAAAAAGAGGAAATAATGATGTTAAACCCCCTAAGTGCCTATGTGTTTTTGAGTAATCCCTTTATATGGAGAGGGAACTAAGTGTGGTGCAGGTTACAACATGCATGGAATCATTTTTTAAGAGGGCTAGGGGCCTTCCCCAAATCACAAAAAGGCTTACAATGTGTATTTTTCTGCATAGTTGTGCGGGTCTCAGAGTAGATAGAGGCGCACTAGGCGCCAATGCACGAACCGAAAAAGACTTTTGGGCATAGGTGCGTGGAGGGCACTGAATAACATAGTAATTTTGGCGCACGTGCGCACGATGCCCGACTGTGGGCCAATAAACCCGCGCACACCTATCACATGACCGTGAAGAAAATTATGGATGGAATTCTCTCAATTCAGCTTTAAATTGGATGTTTTGCAGGTCGGCTTGGGCCGGTTATGGTACCTGGAAATTAAATAAATCGAAAGAAGAGCTAGAATAACCCAAATGGGGTAGGAAATTGATGCCTTTCCCCAGTGGAGTCGCCAATCTGTTGAGCCTCTTTTGTCACCTGAATGAGAAAAATAGAGGTGCTTACAAGCTTAGTTGGGTCAACTAAGCAAGACAATAGTGAAGGAAAGGGTTAGAAAAATAAACATAAAAGACTAAACTAAGAATTAAACTAAGAAAGGAAAGAACAACTAAACTTTTGAGAATAAGGACATAAGAACAAGAAACAAACAAGACTCATGTCACCAATGGAAAGGATTGTATTAGTGAAAATAAAACACCGAGAAGAAAGAGGACTTTGGGTCCCTTCTTCCTCCAAGGGAGGGCTCTTGGACCCCCACAATTGAGCTCTTCTTACAACTTTGAAACTTGAAAGAAAAGGTGAAAGAATCCCAAGCTAACCCATTCAAAAGGTGATGTGGATTGCCCAAATGGAATGGTGCTAGTATGCTCTTGATGAGAAAAGAGGATTCCCCAAGAGAATAGCAGTAGCATAACCTTGCAAATGAATTGCTTGAAAATGTAGTGCACCCATGGCCTTGTTTTATAGCACCACTTTGAGGTATTGTGCAACCAACTTTTAGTGTGAAAAGGGGTTGTTTAGGGCACCTTTAGATCTTTGACCAACCACCCAGTCGGATCCAGCCGAGATTTGGATGTCAAATCAACTTGGAAGTTGAACCAGAAGTGGGTGGGAGGCCGACCAATCTCATAAATGCATTGTTCTCTGGCGTGCGTGGATTTTAGCGACCATAGTTGTGCATCATGCACATGTGCCATTTTTCTACATTTTTGGATGGCGCATGTGCGTGTGCGCCCTGTGTAGTCATAGCGCATCTTGATTTTATAACTGGTTGTATAGTTTTGGACCTTTTGGAAATGTTTTTTTGGTAATTTTGGTCCATGGGTGGACTCATAGCGGTTTGAAGATGCTGGATTCCTGTAACCGTTTGCAGATGAAATTTCAGTGATAACAGATGCCCCCTGATGAATGAGGTTAGGAGCATACGGATAGCTAAAATTCATCAATGTTTCTTCTACTGAGAGTACCGTTGTAAGAAAGAGTGATAGTGAGAGTATCAAGAGTGACCTGTTGGAGGGAGAAGGGAACTTGTAAGACCCAACCTTCCGCAAGGTGTGTAAAATAAATTGTGTACAAACGAGGCGGGCATGCCCAATGCTTGTGTCATGTAACTCAAAAAAGGGTGGTGTACAGTAACTGAAACTGTGTGTTGATGTAGACAACTACAGTGCCCTCGGGGGTGGTTTTGATAAAGGCAGAGGACAATTCTGAGGAGGAACATACTCTGAACAGTAGGCAATGACACCTGTAAGAAGTATCACGGATTCTGTAGGCATTGATAGCCCAACCAAGTTCAGAGGTCTTCGAAAAATATAAGAAACGACTGCAATAGTCGCAAAGTAAGACCCACCGTAACATGAGAAAGTGTTGAAGTCGAATGTTATGGGGGTCAACGACAGTAGGGAGAAATTATGGGTCTCCCTATGTCGTCCAAGACTTTTCATTGGAAAGGTAATGAGAGTCAAGATACTGTCGCCCTTCTGGAAAATGTGCTGATGTCGACAAAAAGGGAAACGAGACTCCAAGAAGCAAAGGGCTTCGTGAAATATACTAGGTGAGGTTAGGAACTGAGGAGGTACATGGATGAAGCCAAGATGCATGGAGACTCAATACTTCCCTTGGTTGGGGATATATGCGAAGTACAAGTGGCTGCAACCGTTCAATGAAGTCAAGTGTCAGGGGGGGACAATGAGATGTGGGATAAGTTGTGCCAGAGGTGGGACAAAGTGAACAAACTTAGAGAGCAGAGGTAGGTGGCCTATGGGATACTTAGAGTTTACGGACAATATCAACAGGAGTAGATGATAAGGAGTGCCCCAACCAAGGGCGACATGGGTTGCGTTTTCCAGGAAGGTCGCCAAAGGTGACGACAAAAAGCTATGTAAAATGTTGGAAACAATGGCTTAATTACAAAAGGAATTAAAAAATCAGTGGGGATAATAATGCAGATACAGAAATAGGTGCCCAAGTGTAGGATGGCTTGGCCTGGGGATGGTGCAAGTTGGTGGAAAAAACAAGTGGAGGGTGGGGGCCCCATAGGCTAGCTTATATAGTAAGGACATGTATGGAGGGAAATATAAGGATGGGTAGACTGATGATGGGTGAAATGGATGGTAAACGATGTTGCAGGAGTGCAGTCAAAATAATCTGTGAGGAAGTGGCTTGGGAGTCCATTGGGAAGGATAGCAAAATGAGGGGAAGGAGTATGTGGATGATTCACGACATGAAGTAAGACTATCGGGACTCCCATCCCTAAAGGTTTGAAAATAGCATGAGTGTCAGGGTGCCAAGGGGTCTATGAATGGGACAACTCATGTGGGGGAGATTGCTACCGGGTGACAGTACCCAAAATGCAGTGGAGGTGGCGGTATTGCAGAGTCGGGGATGGAGACCCTAAAGGCAAATTTCAAAGGGTGTGACTGGGGATGCAATTGAGATTTAGAGGGAATGATTACATGCCAATGTTGATTAAATACCTGAAGGGGTTGTGCTGGTGTATGATGACCAAGTACCTGCACACATGAAAACCAAATACCCGACGTGAACAATATCTGAAGAGAATTGAATCTAAAATCATTTATTTGATAATTTTGAACATGAGTGTGCGTACCTGGATAGGCTATGGAAAAATGGTGCCCCAAAGGCTAAGGATTAAAAATGGCCTAGGGACTATATTGATGTAGAGGATGGGGTGCTGATCTTGTGGCTGAAGACGGATTGAAAAATAGACACCCGGAGCTCCCGGAATGGGGTCTGGAAGTTTGGAAAAAAGGACTGCGGTGGAGGATGTGTATTTTTTGACTGGGCTCCCTTTTTTGGGAATGCCCTTACCGGTGGAGACTGTATTACCTGGGGATGGGAAGTTGGCTACCTTAGGCTGGAGGTATTGTTTGAGGGAGGATTTTATGTCGGGCTCCGTGGTGAGTATCGAGGCTATGGATGCCCTGGTTCATCGTTGTGTAGTAGTGATGGTTATGAGGGTTTATGGGTCCCTTGTGACTTAGTGGATCAGTGGTGGTCAGCTGAGGTTTATTATTGGTAGTTGGGCGTAAAATTTCCATGGGGAAATGAATGGGAGAATTTAGGGGAATTGGGGGTAAATCCACGTATAAGTCATCCAAGAACCACGGAGGAATAGGGAGTGTTTCTGGTTCAGGAGAAATAATATGAAGAATCTCTAGTGATGGGGTAAGGTTAATCATTGATTCTATAGGGGGTGCAGGAGTTTGAATCAGGGTCCCTTGGCGTTTCCTGTATTCAATGATCATAGGACATTGATATGTAAAATGATCTAAGGATTCGCATAGAGAGCAAGGGAATCTCATACGTTCATTGATTGAATTCGTGACATAATGGATGTCAATGATGTTTGGTGGGGATGATGTAGCTGGACTGGGTTCGTGCTAGAAGCTTTGGCGTACTGCTACTAATGTCTGTCAGAATTGAGGTAGCGCTAGGTAATGGTGTGTATAATGGCCATATTCTGAACATATGGCACAAGCGAATTTGGTTCGCAGTCCTTTTCTACTTATCTTAGGGGAGGTAGCGACAACACTTGATAAAGTAACGAACGGTGATGGTGTTTGATTGAGTTGAATTAGGTTACGTAACTCGGGTAGAGATGGGCATTTCTTGGTTGGGTTTCCATATTTCTCACATAGCACACAAGGAGGTTGGATGCGTGGGGGAAGTGGAGCTGTGGGCTCCTTCTTCTTTCGCGTGCCCCCAGCTGTGGCAGGGAGGTTAGTGAGTGGGGGTGTAAGGGGTATGGTGGGAGTGAGTATGGGAATATGCATTGGGATTCTTTCTGTTTTGGGGGGAAGGGATGGTTGAGGAACCATCTCTGGTGGATGTAAATACCATACTGGGATTGCCAGCACCATATTAGGGAGGGTAAGTGTTGCGACTACTTGGAAATCTTGTACGCCTGGTGGAGGGTAAAAGAAGGGGATTTGAGTGATGGCTTGGGGAACTGTCTCCCAAACTAGGATATAGCCTTGGGGTGAGGTGAAATCGTGAACTAGTGGAGTCGACAAGTTCATAGGAGATTCTTGAGGAAGGAGCTCTACGACTAGTGGGACGTTAGATATAAGAGAAGCCTCATTGGGAGGAAGGGTATCCTCAATGTCAAATCCTTTGGATGAGATGACACATACCTGATTGGAAGGATGAATGAGTGGTGGTGCACCATGGTATGTTCCTAACAAGGATGGGTCTTTGAAAATTCCGAGTCCCATCTCAATGAGTGGGTACACCTCAGGATTAGTGTGGACGAGAGGGAGAATGTTATTGATATTGGTAGAAGGGTTAGGCTCATAATGTGAAACTTGTTCAATGGTAATGATCTTCTCGTTATGGGGGAAAATCATGGTTTGAAAGACGGAAGAGGCAACTACCTTCATAGCGTACATGTAGCTACGACCGAACAAGATATTGTAATCGAGTGGGGCATCGATAACTTCAATTTCAATCAGAATGGTCTTGCCCCTGAGTTCTATAGGGACATTTTGGAAGAGCCCTTCAGGAGAAGATGGTCGTCTGTCATAAGCTCTTAAGGTAATGGTAGATGGTATGAGTTCGGGGAACCAAGTTTTTTCCATACAGACTTGGACATGATGCATGTGGATACGCCTTCATCGATGATGCATCGATGAACTGTAATGTTCCAAATTTTAACGGGGATTTGAAAAGCGATGAGAGAGGGGAGGCGAGGTTCTCCACTGTCAATATCAAATGTGATGAGTTGAGTATCTATAGTGTCGACTTCCCCCAAGGCGGAAAGTAATGATTTCTGCTGAGTGGGACAAGTTTGAAGTACTTATAAGACTGACATTGCAACCGGGGACTGTGCTAATTCATCGATCAAACTGTAATTATGAGCTTCCCTAGCCTGTGGGTTGTGGACATTCCTGTGCAATGGGATGTGAGGGATGCAAAGAGGTGTTTCTGTGTTAGGGTGAGGAATCATCAACGGGGGTCTCGTTGGTGCTGGGATTGTTTCTGGGGGAATGGGAGGAGACTTAGCGGGTGCATGATATTGATGGCTACGTGTTTGTAGAAGGACTTCTTCCTCACTAGTGAGGAGGATAGTACGATCTGCATGTTTGTTTGGATTGAGATATTGTCCCGATTGTGGTGGGGTAGGATGCATGTCCTGTTGGGTGTTCATCACTCCCTGGTGTGGAATGGGGTTCTGCAACATGGCTGGGGGTGGTTGTTGTACGTATTATTGTGGGGCCTGTTGAGGGGTTGGTGGTGCTAGGGGATGTGGTCCATTCACTAAGTCTTTCATTCGTTTAAAATCAACGATTTGGGGGAAATGATGAATATAATGACCAAACTCACCGCAAAGGGCACAGGGGAAGTTGGTTTGAAGGTTGTTGTTACTTTTCCCTTGACACCTGTTGTTGTTGCCCCCCTGGGGGTTCTCCGTCCCTTGGTTCTGGTTGCCCCCAGTAGGCTAGTTCTGTTGGGGGTGATTTTCGCCTTGTCTTGGGTTGTTATTGTTCCAGTTTTTTCCTTTCTTTTTGGCATGATTCGACTGATGGGTTGGATTTGCTGTATTTAGCTGTTCAAAATTTTGATATTGTTAAATGGGAGAGGGTTGAACAAAATTCACCCCAACGTGAGGGTGTCCTTGTGGTGAAGCCATGGGCTGTGGAGGGCCAGGAAATGGAAAGTATGGATTCTATTGTGGTAATGATCCATAAGGTACATAGGAAGGAGTGGCACTTTCACTAGTACTTATAGTATAAGCTAAGTTAGAGGGAGTACTAGAACTTGTTGGATAGGTGGGTAGATTGTAGGTGTCGGTGGTGTCCCACTGATGGGTGGAGGAAGGGAAACATGGTATGGTTGTGGATAAGGGGGTGGAGGATAATAAGGGGTTCCTCCATATGCCGATGGATATTGAGGTGTGCCATACATTGGTGGTTGTTGGGGTTGTGGTGCATGGTGTTACCAATCAATCTGTTTGTTGAGTGAGACATCTCAGGTTTATGTTGGCCAAATGGCATTGGTTTTGGGAGATCAGGAAGTACTGTGTACAAGTACCCTAATTGCGAATAGATGAGGTCGTATTGTTGAGCCTTAATGATGGCTTCTTCTTATGATTGAGGGAAGGTGGAAGCTACATCTTTACCGAGGAAAGAGACAAGTGATCTGAGAAACAAATCAAGACATTGTTGTTTGGTGGTTTCTACTTTGCACAAACTACGTCGTCGACGCCACTCGTGAATGTGATTAGCGATATGTGTGGTTGAGGTTTGTTTAAAATTGGAGAGTAGTTCCAGACCATTGTCATGGCGAATTGGTAATTGGAAGAAGGTAAAAAATTATTTGGCCAAGGACTCGAAAGTCACATGGGACCCTGATTTTTCATCTACATACCATTTGGATGATGGGCCAGTGAGTGTGCGTTGAAATAATCGTAGTCGGATGGAATCATCCATAATGCCGTTGGAAGAGCACCATAAGTGGAAAGTCATGACATGGTTGGCAGGGTCATCTCCTGCCTTTCCTTCAAACTTGGGTATATTTGAAGGTAGTTTGGTAGGCATTCCAGGCCATGTGGGGTCATGCAATATAGGATCATTTGTGAGTTTTCTTAGATATGGTATGTTGAGAGAGGCCAAGTATGGCATCTGGAGTGGTGGTGGAGGATTAATTCCAGCCATGGTGTGAGTGGTTTGTGAACCTAACCCTTGGGGGGGACTAGGTGGGTTTGTACTTCCCCCTTGAGAGGAAGTTGGCCCCCCGCTTCCATGTAAAGGAGAGAGAGTGGATGGTGGACCTTGGGAATTGGACCCAAGTAAGGTGGAACCAAGCAAAGTTGATCCTAAGATAGTGGCACTCACTGGAGTGTGAGAAGGTGGAGCTGATGAGTTGGCAACACTAAGAACTCCCCCTAGAATAGGAGGGAGGTTTAGAAAGCGTTTGGAATGATGGGGGTTCTATGGGTCCCCTATGATGTCCGACTAGCTAAGTGGATGTGTGGGAATGGTGGTGAGAGTAATAAATAAACAAGAGCCTTTGTTGCAATTCTTGAACTTTACACTATATATATCTAAATCAAATGTAATCAGAAGTGTGTCATACATAAAGTGTTTTGATAAAGAATCATATATGTGGATAGGTGGATTTTGTCTGCGTGGGGGAACAAAGAAAACAAATGCTCGTGTCCTAAAAGATGTAACATCATTCCTCTCAAAATAGCACTCGGCCTTCCAATAGCACTCTACAGTGGGGTCTTAAGCCACTGAAAGAGAAATTAGTGAAGGATGAAGCAATTAGTTATAATGAGGGGTAGAGGGGGCATATCTTGAAAGAACTGGCGATATTTCCCAATAGCCACACAAAATCCGATCAAGGTGAAATTGCAGCCCACAATTGCCACCTGGGTAGATGTCCTAAAATTTGGTCACTAGGTACCTCGGTCAAAGTGTAGCATTTAGATTTTCGACCTAAGAAATGGGTCACGGGCTGGATCCCGTTCAAGAGGTGGGTGCCTCAAGGGGGGACTCATAGAACAACCGGACCTTGACCTTCAACCCTTCACGGGTATCTCCCTGCCTTATGGTGTTAGGAACACTTGACTTGGAGGATTTAAAGTTCCCTATTTGACAACTTCTATTGTTTTGACAATGTGAGAACCAGATAAGGGGGAGTTATCTGGATGCCTATCCCCAAAATCCTACCTAGACTAAAAGATTTCTTTTGGCACCTCCTGTGGAGGAAAACTTAGTGAGTTTTTAGAAAAAATTTAGATGTGGTTATTTGAGAGATTGGGGGTGTGAGCCAATCTCATTGAAATTAAGTGGGAGTGGATAGTTTCGTCAAGAAAAGGGTGGGGTGTTTCAGAATCCCTTTGGAGGAAACTTACTTCAACCTCCACGTTTCGAGATGAAAACTATGTGAGTGAGGAGTGACGTTTGTGTGTGAATGAGTGAAAGTGTGCCAATCTTTAATAAATTAGGTGTCTCCTTGTTGCATGTGGACTTCACTTGGTCCTTACAAGTCTTTGATTACCTAATTAACTAAATGTCTTTGGTACAACCTTGCGGAATTCA
Source organism: Picea sitchensis (assembly GCA_010110895.2). Taxonomy (NCBI): domain Eukaryota; kingdom Viridiplantae; phylum Streptophyta; class Pinopsida; order Pinales; family Pinaceae; genus Picea; species Picea sitchensis. Next base: position 106,336 of record SNQJ01S0002502.1, read on the forward strand.
AAAGTCCCTAGGAATCTAGCATGTGGACATGTCGGTCCTTTACTATTCCTTTAACTCCTCAATGTGATTTAATCTAAGAAATCTTTGAAACTATCCTAGAATGTGATCATGTGGGCATGTATGGGCCCATTACAAAACCTTTAAACTTCCCTAGTGATTTAATCTAAGAAAGTAAATTTCAACAATATCCTATCTTTGTAGCATGTGGGCATGTATGGGTCCGTTACAATCTTGAGATGTGTTTGAAAAATAAACTAAGAGGAGTCCCGAGGGGGCTATTTTCCTCTCCTAAAGGTTTAGTCTTTTTAAGGGAGGTGAAATTGTCCTACAATCTTTTTCTAATTCTCAAGATCGCTTTGAAACGCGAGAGAAGAGCATACTAAGTGATTGTTATCCAATTTCTGGTCCCAATGAAAGTTTTATGTGATTACAAATGATTCCAACTTATACTCTTAGTCAAAGCAAGCCATCCATGTGGAAAAATGAAAGCAAAAGAGGAAATAATGATTTTAAACCCCCTAAGTGCCTATGTGTTTTTGACTAATCCCTTTATATGCAGAGGGAACTAAGTGTGGTGCAGATTACAACATGCATGGAATCATTTTTTAAGAGGGCTAGGGGTCTTCCCCAAATCACAAAAAGGATTACAATGTGTATTTTTCTGCACAGGTGCACAGGTCTCAGAGTAGACAGAGGCGCACTGAGCGCCAATGCGCGAACCAAAAAAGACTTTTGGGCATAGGTGCGCGGAGGGCACTAAATAACACAGTAAGTTTGGCACACATGCACATGATGCGCGACTGCGGACCAATAAACCCGTGCACACCTGTCACATGGTCGTGAAGAAAATTCTGGATGGAATTCTCTCAATTCAACTTTGAATTGGATGTTTTGCAGGTCGGCTTGGGTCAGTTATGGTACCTGCAAATTAAATAAACCGAAAGAAGAGCTAGAATAACCCAAATGGGGTAGGAAATTGATACCTTTCCCCAGTGGAGTCGCCAATCTATTCCGCCTCTTTTGTCACCTGAATGAGCAAAATAGAGGTGCTTACAAGCTTAGTTGGGTCAGCTAAGCAAGACAACAGTGAAGGAAAGGGTTAGAAAAATAAACATAAAAGAATAAACTAAGAAAGGAAAGAACAACTAAACTATTGAGCATAAGGAAATAAGAACAAGAAACAAACAAGACTCATGTCACCAATGGAAAGGATTTTATTAGTGAAAATAAAACACCGAGAAGAAAGAGGACTTTGGGTCCCTTCTTCCTCCAAGGGAGGGCTCTTGGACCCCCACAATTGAGCTCTTCTTACAACTTTGAAACGTGAAAGAAATGGTGAAAGAATCCCAAGCTAACCCACTCAAAAGGTGATGTGGATTGCCCAAATGGAATGGTGCTAGTATGCTCTTGATGAGAATAGACGATTCCCCAAGAGAATAACAACAACATAATCTTGCAAATGAATTCATTGAAAATGTAGTGCACCCATGGCCTTGTTTTATAGCACCACTTTGAGGTATTGTGCAACCAGCTTTTAGTGTGAAAAGGGGTTGTTTAGGGCACCTTTAGGTCTTTGACCAACCACCCAGTCAGATTTAGCCGAGATTTGGATGTCAATAAACTTGGAAGCTGAACCATAAGTGGGTGGGAGGTTGACCAATCTCATAAATGCGTCGTTCTCAGGTGTGCGTAGCTTTAGCGACCACAGTCGTGCATCGTGCGCATGTGTGTGCGTGCCTTGTGTAGTCATAGTGCATCTTGATTTTATAACTGGTTGTATAGTTTTGGACCATTTGGAAATTCTTTTTTAGTAATTTTGGTCCATGGGTGGACTCATAGCTGTTTGAAGATGCTGGATTCCTGTAACCATTTGCGAATGAAATTTCAGTGATAACAGAGAGGTTGGATGCAGAGACCCTGGATGTGGCTGTGATCTTTCGATTATTCTAAGAGAGAATCACGAAGAAGACAAAATTCCCCCTCTGAGAGATGACCTTCCTGCATTTCTTAGCAGAGATCAAGGAAATAACACTAGGTGGGACTGCCTTGGGTATCCTGTACAATTTCCTGTTCAAAGTAATAATAACACTACGAGGCCTAGACTCATATACAACATGACATTTCCATAAATAAGGTTGTCCCAAAAGAACATCACAAACTTCAAGAGGAGAAACATCACACAATACCCCGTCTTTGAAGTCCTTGATGTCATACGACAATCGATACTGTTGGCTGACGTAGATATCGCTTCCTTGGCGTAGCCATCCAATGTTGTAGGGTTGTGGGTATGGTGTTGTAGAAAGGGCCAGCCACTTGATGACCTCTACTGAGATGATGTTCTTCTAGCTACCACTATCAATGATGAAGTGTAGTGGGGTGCCTTTTACCTAGTTCTGTGAATGGAAGAGGTGCTCTCCTTCTTCTAAGTTGTCTGGTTCACCAGGCTGGAGCTTGGTGGTAGGAACGGTGTCACTGGGTTCCACGTCAATGATCCATCTCCCCCTTTCTGGTTCTGGCTCAGAGTCAGAACCCGCATCGGATTTAGAGGCTTTCACTTTGACCACCAACAACTCCTTTGAGCGACAATCAACACTATTATGCCAAGGGCTCTTATGGAAGTCACACCACTTCCCGGTATCTTTCTTTGTATTTCCGGTGTCCTTATTTTCTTGCAGCTTGGACTGGTTGTCCTGATACTGTCCATATTTTCTATGTCCTTTGTTCTGTGGGTTGGGACCACCCTTTCTTGGATTTTGTTTTGAGGGGTTCCCAGGCCCAAATTGTCACGTCTTTTGTTTTATCTTTTGCTCGATTTTGATGGCATATCGGTAGGTCGCGCCCAAGGATGATATGTCTAGAAATTCCATTTCAGTCTGGATGTATCTATGCAGAGAACTTTGATACTTGATCACCAGATGTTGCTTTGAATCTTTGAAACCCATCTTGGTGCGCAACGTATGGAAGATATTTGTGAAATCTGGCACTGCTTGGTCTCTTTGTTGCTGCAGTGTGGTCCATTTGGTATACAAGTCGTCATAACTTCTGATGGGGTAGTATTGTTCCTTAATAGAATCCCTTAAGGATTCCCAGGTGGCTGTGACTGTAAATAATGAGGGTTCCTCAGTTTCCTTTTTCTCACAGAAGGTTTCCCACCAATATTTGACATGGGGAACAACTTTGAGGAGCGCAAAAGGAATCTTTTCTCTATTCGAAAAGTTATGGATAGAAAAATACCCTTCTAGTAGATTCAAACACTTGTCTACAACATTTGCGTCTATATGACCTTCAAATATAGGAATATCAAAATTTATTTTTACCTTGAAGGGAGCGTCGCCTCCGCTTAAAGAAGATGTGTCGCCTGTTGGTAGCCGCCAAAGGATTTGCACGAAACTATCCATCATCTCGTTCCTTTGTTGCATGAGAGCTTCCTCAATCAACAATTTGAAAGGATCTCCTGCACCACCATATTTCTTTTCTCCTGCCATGAGAGGTCACTTGGGTGTGCAGGAGATTTTTTCCTCGAGAGAAACAAGCTTGAGACCTAACTCTTTGTACTTCGACCTTGTTGGGGACATGCATTAAGACGACAAGGAGTAGACTACTTTGATACCAATGATCCAGATTTTATGATCAGAATGAAATGAATACAGATTATTAACATGTATTTAACACAAAATAGCAGAGATACAGTAAAACCAATTTTCTATTCAATAAGGAAATAAGCTGAAATTGTAAAATGCAGCAGAAACAAGCTTGCTGGAATGGTGGCAGCTTATCTCTGAGAGGAGATGTGATGACTACGCTCATTCACCAGAAGAAGATTACAATGAGGCTCTGAAGGCCTTTTTACAATAAACAAGAATGCGAAAAACCCTAGACATCCAAAAACCTAACCCTAGGAGATGAAGCACCAAAAGTCATGTGCCCCCCCCCCGTTTGGGTAAGTTAGTAGATTAACTTCCCGGGGTCGTAACTTTTGCATACGATCTCCGTTTTAGGCGTATGATAGCCCATTGGAAAGGTATCATCGAGGAGATTAATTTTTTCAGCTCAACATGCCTTTGGATATCATTTATAATATTGACACCAAAAAACCTTCATTTAGGCCCTCAAAATGGCCTCGAAAGTTAAAACTACTAAATATAGTAAATTGCCAAATTGCAAGAAAATTGTTTTGAGCCAATTGGAAAATTTGGATGGCCACCGATATTCACTTGGATCAATATCTCATGAGAGGGGGTTTTGATCATGCAAATTCATCAATTATAATATTATGTGCATATGTAGGATGTAACGTCCCCTAGCTCAACCATGGAACGTCACTTGCGGAATTATACACAAATACACATGAAAAATCGAAATTTCTTGCTAACTCGTTTGTTATAGCTTACCATCTATGTTTTAAGCACATTTTTAACCAAAATTGGATACCCATAATGAAATGCATCTACAACATTCTAAATGAAAAAGAATGCAACAAATAACTCATTCACAACAACAATAAACCATTCACATGCATAGAGTTAAGAAAAACAATTAAACTCAACAAATAACTCAAGAAATAAATAAGCACTTATCTTTTATAAAATGTTTATGCAACCAATTGCTTGGGAAGGACATTCCACTCAACCATAGACCCATTTTTCTAAATATCAACAACAAGTCACCCCAAAATAAGGGTTCCTATCACAATCCACTCATAGTTGACTATCACACAACCCACTGGTTTTCTCCTACAACTGTTTCAAATTTTCTCCATATCTCTTCCTCTTGAACTGTCTATCCCAAGGAATGTACCCCTTCACCGCTCTCAGTCCATCGGGTGTCCCATTCGTTTATCATGGTCTCTCTGATTCAAGTATCTAGGAATGTCTCTTTTGGGAGATCAAGGGAACTCACTGCCAGGAAAATTACCAACAACCAATAACAACACTTGTTGTTACAATGAAACTCACTTAGAAGTCCACTCTCCAGGCTTGACAACTTGGCTCTTCAATTTCCATCTCCAAAACGCTCCCCATACACTCCAACATTCTCTTGAATTCACCTTATTTTCTTTCTCTAACTCTGGTGATCTATTTTATTTCTCTCTAGTGGTTGTTCATACCAAAACAACTTGTTTAAAAATTGCCTAATTATGCCATACAAATTTCCTCTCTTTTCCCAAGGTCATTGAATGTTCACTCTGCCCAATGTTGATTGCTTCAACCCATGTTTTCCAATAACTATGAGATGTGACTCTCACACCCACCCTCTTAAACGAGTTTAATGATTGGTCTCTCATACACTCAAACACAAATTAGAAGTGTTCCCCAATAATAATAAAATTCAGAAAATTGGGTTTGGATTAGTACCCATAAGCCATTTCCCCCTTGGGCTCCTCTTAGACACTCTATTCTCATGTGGAAAAATCATCCCCCATCTTTGTCTATATTCCCAACAAGTAATATCACATTATATATATATATATATATATATATATATATTAAAATCAAAAACAAAATTCACATATTACATCTCTTGGCCATAGACATATTCATATCTACATTATGCATTAAATAAATTGGGGATTATAGCGAGGATGTTACATTCTCCCTCCCCTATAATTGTGCATTGTCCTTGATGCACAACACCTTGTTGAAATACATATACAAATTTATATCAAAATATTCATAAAATAAAACAAAACTCTGCAATTTTTACCCTCCAACAACAGTCCCAACCATAATCTCGCATTCTTCTCAACCCACTGACCAAAGTAATGCACCCCCTTGACTATGTTCAGTCCATCAGGTTGCACCATTATTTTATCAAGGCTATCAATGTAGATTTCCAAGAATTTTTGAGATGTGGTTCCGAAATATAGCTACCCAAAATTGGAGTCTTACATTTTTCAACTTCTATTTTCTTCAAAATTGACAAAACATTGCAAATATTCCTCCCGCATAGTTTCTTTATGCTCCCATGTTGCATCTTCAAGACCGTAGTAGTTCAATTGAACATTTACCATCCATATGGCTTTGTTTCATAGAACTTTGACTTTCCAGTCTAGTATGCGTACTAGTTCCACCCGGAAATCCCCTTTGTTTTTCACCTGGATCACATTCCAATCAATTATGTGGTTAGGGTCAGGCACATATTTCTTTAATAATGATACATGAAATACATTATGCACTCTCATGGATACAAATAATACTAGCATGTATGCAATTGGCCTTATCTTTTCTAATATTTTGAAAGACACACAATATCTTGTTGCCAACTTTGGGAAACAACCCAATCTTATCAAACTTATTTTTTCTTTCGCTTTAAGAAATACATGTTCTCCCACTTTAAAATAACTACAAAATCATGTTCTTGTATGCATCACTTTTATGCATGTCCTAGGAGGCCTTTTAATTATGCTTGATCTTCACCATCTTCAGTTCCATTTCCCTTAACAAATCTGGCCCAATGACATCTATGTTTGCTAGGTTATCCAAACTGATGGGTGTGTTACGTTTCCTACCATGTAATGCTTCAAATGGGATCATTTTTAATGAGGTTTGATACGCATTATTATAATAAAACTACATTAAGTGGATACATCCATCCCATTTCTATGGTTGGTCCATCACATACATCTTAAGTATGTCTTCAATTATTTGACTGGTCCTCTCTATTTTCCCATCTGACTCTGGGTGATATGTTGTACTAAGATTTAAATTTGTTCCAAATCCTTTGAAAAAACCTTGCTATAATTTGGATGTAAACTTGGAATCTATGTCTAAAACTATTGCCTTAGGAATTCCATGGAGCCCGACAACTTCCTTCATGTAGATCTATGCAATGTTTGTTTCCTTGTGTGTTTTATTTACATGGATAAAATGTGTTTCCTTAGTCAATTTTTCCACCACCACCATGATGGAGTCATGTTGCTTCACTATTCTGGTAAACTTTGTAATAAAATCTATTGTGACCACTTCCCACTTCCATTTTGGAATGGGCAATGGTTGTAGCAGCCCCACTGGATGTTTGTGCTCTATCTTCACTTTTTGGCATTCTAGAGACCAGGCTATGTAGTTAGCCACTTCTTTATTCATTCCCGACCAAAAGTATTGGCTCCTTACAACTTTAATGAATTTTCGATATACTAGGTGCCCAACTTACGACACATTGTGCATTTCTTTCAACACTATATTTTTCATCTCCACAAAATTTGACACATACACCTTACCTTTGTACAAGAGGATTCTATCCTCCAATTCATAATTTTTAAATTTTTGTTGTGAATTGCTTCGTTGTAACTTTTATTTTATTTGCAAATAATGTTGATATGAATTTCTTGCTTCAATAATTTTATATTTTAAATATTTCTTGTACATGATAATGGTTGAAACATGTTCTTCATGAGCTCTTCTGTTGAGTGCATCAACCAACTGATTTTATTTTCCTTTGATATGTTTAATTTCAAAGTCATACTCGCTAAGAAATTCCATCCAGGTAGTTTTCCTGGAATTCAATGTTGGTTGTCCAAATAAATGTTTCATACCACAATGACATGTTCTTGACTCAAATCTCCTCCCCATGAGGTAATCTCTCCACATTTTGAATGCATGTACAATAGTTTCTAACTCTATATAATGTGTAGCATAATTTCTTTCATGCTCTTTTAATTTTCGGGACTCATAGCATACCACAAGAACCTTTTTGACCGAGGACTCCACCGAGCCATTCCTTGCACTCATATGTGCACACTACAAAGTCTTCATCTGGATGTGAAATATTTAATATGGGCACACTTGTCAAAATGTTTTTCAACTTTTGGAAACTCTCTTCACATTTTGGAGTCTAATCAAACTTTACTCCCTTCTTTTGTAAAGAAGTGATTAGGCTTACAATATTTGAAAACCCGTTTATAACTCTTTGGTAATAACCCATAATACCCATAAATGATCTGACCTATGTCATATCATTTAATGTCTTCTTAGAGTTGTCCTTCCTTTAATGGATTTTTTCTTCTCAAGATCAACTATTATCCCATCTGCTGAAATAATATGCCCCAAGTAATGAATCTTCTTTTGATAAAAGTTTCACTTACTTAACTTGGAAAACAATTTATGTTCCCTTAAAACATTTAGCACCATTATTAAATGTTTCTCATGGTCCTCCTCATACTTAGAGTAGATGAGAATATTATCTAAGAAAACAATTACAAACTTGTCCAAGTACTCCCTAAACACACCATTCATCAGACACATAAAAATAGTTGGGGCATTTGATAGCCCAAATGACACTACAATAAATTCATAATGCCCATACCTTGTTTTTAACATTGTCTTGTTGATATCTTCATCTTTTATCCTCACCTGATGATAGCCTAATCTCAAGTAAATCTTGGAAAATATCCTTGCACCCTTCAATTGATCAAATAGATCATCGTGACCTTATTCAACTGTCTGAAATCAATACATAACCTTAAGGTTCCATATTTCTTCTTCACAAAAATAACTAGGGATCCCCAAGGTGACGCACTTGGGCGTATATAATCATTCTTTAAAAGTTCTTCTAGTTTCATCTGCAACTCTTTCAATTCCGGTGTGCCCACTATGTAAGGTGTCTTGGACACTAGGGAAATTCCCGACACCAAATCAATAGAGAAATCAATGTCTCTCTTCGGTGGAAATCCTGGGATTCCCTCAAAAACATCTTCAAAATATTTTAAGACCAAATGGTCTTCAATACTTACCACTTTATCTCTAGTTGCCTCTTCCATATGGGCTACAAAAATTTCACATCCTTTTCTGAAACTCTTTTCTAGCTACATGGTTGAACTTTCTCTAAAAACCACATTTCTTGGAATGCCTTGAATCTTTCCTTGTTGTCCTTTCTCATAAAAACATGTTATTTCCTTGTTGTAACAGTCTAGGACATTATGGTTATTTTCCAACCAATCCATGCTGATTAGACAATCATATGAACCCAAAGGTATAATGTTCACATCTATCTTTGTGTTGATTCCATTCATGTTCATTGGACAATCTTTAACCAACTCATTGATCTTTATCTTAGCCCCTGTGGATAATTGAACTAACCAAGATTTATTATGTTTACTCCTTTGCAACTGAAATATTTCAACAATATTGGAGTTCATGTAACTATTGATAGATCCATAATCAATTAAAATTGCTATAGGTTGATTTTTTATCTCACCTTCCACCTCAATCATCGGGGACTAATATTTTTCTTTCTTATTGTCCAAGGATGCATAAATCCTTGGCATGCTTCCTCCAATATCTCCCACTTTTTCAGCCTCCTGAATGTTGTGGACAGTCCTCATTATTTCTCCTTTGCGAGGGAATTCCCTATACAAGTGATTCCCCTCACATCCCCAACATTGTACAAGTTGTTTCCTTGTCTTTTTCCCAAAAGAATATGTTATCTTGTGCTCATTTTGGGTTCACTGTCCTTGCTAATTTACTTGGGATTTCTTCTTGAAAAATGGTGGCTTAAAATCTTTTTTCATTTTCTCTTTCTTACCCTTCATCTTTCCATTCCAAGTCTTTTGAAAGTCTGACCTCCCTTTGCTCTACTCACAAATATGCTTTTATCTCCTTATGGTCTCCTCCAAAGTCTTTGGGTTATCATATTGTATCTTATCACTATAGAAGGAGGGTAACCCACTAAGAAACCTTTGGATTTTGACTTGTTCATCTTTTATGAACTCTACATACTTCAACAACTCAAAGAACCTATTCTCATACTCATCTATTTTCATGTTTCCTAGCTTGATTTGAAAAAATCTTTCATCTTCTTTTCATAGTAATGTTCAAACAAATATTTCACTTGGAAATATCCCTTGAATAGTCTCCATGGGACCCTCTTCTCATCAAGATGCTTTGCTTTCTTAAGTTGATTCCACCACATGGTTGTCGTTCCTTGAAAATGGTAGGTTGCAATTATTTTTTCTACCCTTGAGGGGTAATCATGCAGCTGGAAATATTTCCTCATTTCCAATAGCTAGGCCTCAGTCTCTTATCCTTTCCTATGCTCACCATTAAAATTTGGTGGCTTGATATTCCTGAGTTCACCTTGCAAGATGTTTCCCTCAGGTCTTCTCCTTTGTCTCCTGATAGGAGACACGTTTGGGATGCTCCCTGGAACTGAAATAACATGAGCTCTCCTAGGAATGATGGTGCCTACTCCTCCCCATTGACTACCTGTCGTTCCCATGCTCATCCCTTCTTCTATGGGACTTGGATGTTGTCACATTCCTAACATTGGCTTCTTACTTTGTGACAAAGTCTTTATTGGATTGCTTTTGCAGCATGTTCAATATTTGAAGTATCTCTTCCTGAGCTTTCATAATATTCTCATTATCATCCCTATAACTCTACACTTCTCTATGTAGGCTCCTCATGGTTACAGGCTCATTCTTGTCTCTTATTCTATTAGATTATGTCTTAACATTTCCCATGTAGACCTATGAATTTCTATTCATGAATGTAGGACCCTTGGGAATCTTCCATTGTTGTGGTTCTCATATGGGAACCAAAATACCTTTTTGAATCTCTAAATTCTGCAATAAATATGTATTCAAATAATTTTTTGTTAGACAAAAATATACACACGCGCAATTTTGGAAAATAAATTGGCCTTCGCCAAGAAGTTCATGTAACCAATTTTCCCAACTAAAACCAAGATGGGTGAATAAAATAATAATAAAAATACTTATCATCTTTATCCCCCTCTCTTGTGGAATCATATCCCCATATATTTTTTCTCTTCCATCTTGCAGCCAGCGATGCATTTTATTAATATATTCAAACTATTACATTTCTAGGCACTCCGACCTTTCAATTTTACAGACACTCTAGCCTTGCATGAATACAAAAAATCAAAACCGAGTTATTACGATTCCTTAGGCACATTATTATTTTAAAAATCTCTCCATCAATTATATTCATTCTGAGTTCTAAGAGAAAAGCTACAACCTTCTCAAGTTAAAATTTTCACTCATCATTTCTGCTTTTTTTTTACTCTTGTATAATTTACTTTATTAATTTCTAAGGAAAGTTTAGTGCCCAATTCAAAATTTTAGGTTGAAATATGGCTTCTCCTCCTCAATACATTTCCAACAACTATTTGTTTTCTCAAATCCATGCTCCAAGCTAAAAGTTATGGTCCAGAGAAGTTATATTGTTTTCCCATTTTATCCATGTATGCTATAATTGTCTTATTTATCTTCCTGCACATTTTTACATACCCAAGTTCTCAATCTCGCTCTGTGGCTATCTTCTATGGTTCATAAAATTTTCATAAACTACTCTTGTGATTCAAATGGACTTATGAGTAAGGATTTATGCCCTCTGGAAGTAAACTAGTGCCAAAATTTTACCTTAATTGTTTGAGCTGTAACTTTTTCATATGAGCTCTTTTTTGCGCCTGAAGTAGCTCATTGAAAATGTCGCTCTGATTTATTTTATTTAAAATGCAAAGTAAAGGTGCAACAAGAGCACAAGGCACAACCTCTTCTCATAAAAATTGATTTCTTAAAAACATCGTTTAGGGCCTCAAAATCGCCCCGCAAGTTAAAGGCCTTCAAATATCTAAAAAAATCATAGAAAATTAATGTTTTTACTATTACAACACCCTTTTGATATGAGTCATTGATCTCAAAATCAGAATAAATATAGCTTGTCGATCCCCTAAGACTTCATCAATCCTTTGGATGAATCTCCACTATCGATTACCAGTTTGAAGCAGTCTAGATCGTTGAACTAAGCTCCATCAACGATTTCCTTTTGTAAACCAAACATTTTCACAATTTTCCCCAAACCTTGATCATCAACCATCGACCATTTCTCTTAGAAATAAAATATTTCCCACAAATATCGTTGAGCCTCAAACATCGATGATCGACCATTGGTGAATTCCCTTGACAATCAACTTGTTTACAAATTTCACCAAAGCCTAACCATCAACCATCTCTTGTCTCACATGGAAACTGTTGGCAATTTGGTTGTCATTGATGTCAACCTTGATAAATAGGTGAAGTATCATTGATTGGTTGGTTTGAGAAGCATTGTCAATATTGGACATATTTTATGAAGGTGACTTGAATGTCAAGCATTGTCAATATTGGACATAATGTTATGAATGTTGGACATAATGTTGTGAAGGTGACTTGAATGTCAAGTAGTGCCGATATTGGAAATAATGCTATGAAGGTGACTTGAATGTCAAGCATTGTCAATATTGGACAATTTTATGAAGGTGACTTGAATATCAGTAGAAAGATAATATTGACTAATATATTGTATGATCTTGATACACTTATCGTATATTGTATAAGGTTGATATTGTGTCATTAAAATCCATGCACAAAAGAAGAAATTGTCCAGATAAAAAGGGTAAATGGATAATCTAATATGGATCCATGCAAATAAAAAATAAATAAGTTAATAAGACATGGTTCATTAAAAGTGATTAAGAAAATCTCAATTGAAGAAGAGTCCAGAGATGGGACAGAATGTCAATGGTGCATGTTTGGTGAGGAAGCATTGAAACCATCGAGTCACAAGTCGAGTTGAAGACAAGTTGACAGAATGCAAGCCTGCAGATTGAAGGAATTTGGAGAAGACAAGTTGATCGATTTCAAGACGAGTCGAAGACAAATCGACTAACTGGAGGTCGAAGTTGAAGGAAAATTGAGTCGGGAAATACAAGTCATCCAAAGCAATTTGATACGACCAAAGTCAAATTTCTGAAAGTCATTTTTCTTCCAAGTTGAGTCGGTCCAAAAAATAAGTAACCTAAAGGTCAAAGTCAAAGGAAACTTAAATACAATTCGATTCGAGGTTGAAGGAAGATGGGTTGAGTAGAATTGAAATACTCAAGTCAAAATTTCTCCTAGTTGAGTCGACCAAAATGATGTTTGTCGGTCGAATGAGGAAGCAAATACGAAAAAGGGTGAGACCAAGTCAAATCTTTAGTGACTAGCAGTTGAGAGGGAACCGATTTTAATATAACCATCAAGTAAAATGTTTACAATTTGATTTTAAATAATCACCAACAAAGGAGATATGTGGAGGTCGATTTAGACATTCATGAAAAGATAATATGTATTGAAGTCGACCTAACATCCAACGAATAAAGGAAAATCTAGGCAATTTTCCTTCAAAGAACCACCTGTACCAACCACATCACACACTTTCTAGGAAAATTTCCCTCAAGTCAGATAATTGGGAATGTTGTGTAAAAAACCCATGCCGTATAATTTTAAAATCCATTTCCATCACTCCATAATATTCATACAAAAATTGTTGTCTAAATTGGTGTACAGAAATCAATTAATAAAAGTTATCATTTGTGTTAATTAAATGAAGGGGTGCAATGTTTCATTCCAAAATGACACATTGTTTCATAGTGGAACCCCTTGGAGGACTATATAAGTAAAGGAATATGAAGGGAAGAAAGTGTCTTGGTGGATTATATATATATATATATATACAATGGATTGAATGAAGGTTCATTCTTTATCAAGTTGGTGTTTGTTTACAAGTTGAGTCTTGTCATGAGGATTGGATTCCTCACATCTCAGTTGGATCTGAGATCAAAAAGTCGGGTTTTTTTATGAGGCTTGGATTACTCATTTCTAAGTTGGAATCTGAGACTACAAGCTGGGTCTTGTATCAGAAAGTTGGATCTCTCATATTTAGTTGAAGTTGCAGGTATTAAAGGACTAATTTTATTTGTATTCATTAAAGTTGAATAAATAAAAGAATGATATTTTATCTACTTCATACAGTTTGTGTTTTTCATGCTTATGAATAATTAATTGAACTACATATATCTTATTCATTTAATTTAGTTAATCTATGAAAGTGTGAAAAGTAGCCAAAAGTTCCAAACACTGATTCACCCCCCCTCTTAGTGTCGGTGTGTGTTTCAACAATTGGTATCAGAGAAAAGTTTCTTCAAGGAAAAACAATCTAATCACTAGAAGGAATATCCTACTAAACACAAAAATGGATGAACAAATAGCTCTATCCACAATTGAAGCTCCTTTATTTGATGGAACAAACTACTCTTCATGGAGTGATCCAAAAAGATCTTTTAAATGACAATGGATGAGTTAATTTGCATGAGTTAAATTACCATTTAGGAAATTAATGTAGGAGGAAGAATGAAAGAGAATCATAGCAACCATAAGATAATATACAAATATGAATGTAAGTATGAAGAACAACAAACCATAAAACACCAAAATGATAACGGAATTTGGAAATATCGCCTACGTCTCTGGGCCTTTGTCTCAGTGGGTGAGGCTTTCTTATTTATTTTCAAATATTTAAAAGTACATCATAACAGTGCCAAAAGGGTTACAAACTAATATGGTCTTTCTCTAGGTCAGATCTCAAGAACCCAACAAAACAGACGGCACTGAAAACGGATGACCGAAGCTCCCAGAAATGGCCCGCAAAGGTACTCTCTTTAATGGTTTCCTTGCATACAAATGGATTTGGCTCAATAATTCTTTATCATAAACTTGTTTTGAACCTCTTCCATGGCTTCAAGAACCTCTGGTTTATATAGACTTGAATTGGGTAACAACCTCCCAACTTCTCCCCAAGATCTGGCCTCAAAAAGGGCCCAATATCCCCCAATATTGGCCAAAATTATCTAAAACCTGCTGAATAAATCATAAAATCTTAATACATAGTATAAAAACCCATATTTTAGAAATACCAGGATGCATCCCCCTTTTGCTGTGCTCCTGGTCACATGGGCGCCTCCATGTGGCCCTGGACTAGTGCTAGTTCGTTGGCCCCCTCCTGGATTCCGACTCCTGGTTACATGTAAAGGCCATATGGTTGAGGGCTACAATCTCCACGTGCCCATTCCTTACCCCCCTGGTCTTAGGCCTATGGTTACACCCTTGGTCGGTGGGCTAGCTCGACTGACCAGGGATAACCCCGAAACTTTCGCGCTCAAACCGTTATACACCAGGTCTTATGCATTATCCCACAGGATCGAGAGCTTATCCAACAATTATATTGCACGCATTGATAGATGGGAGTATGGTTACATTGGTATGTTCATATGCACATGTCGGGGGCTAGGGCTAGGCCCCAGCCCTTACTCCGCCCATTTGAACCACATTGCAAACATATATATTAACGAATCCATATAGGGGTAAGAACCATTGTATAGGCGGGTTGGTGCCTGACCTATGTGAAGACTCTGCACCCATGGAGGTCATGGTTTGAATCCGTTGCGCTCCAAACAATTTTGCAATAAAACTTAACCAACGAATGAGTACCATGTATCAACCCATGATTGGGCCACGTGGCACCTTCCCATTCACCCAAACTAATTCCACGTGTCCAAACACCATTGGTCCACATGTATGCCGAGGTGTTAGCCCAGGCTTATGCCACTATACCTGCCATGTCAGCGCCACATGTCATACAGGCTGTACGGACCTACCACGTCAGCCATATGGACGTGCTACATGTCACCCTTGTAGTGATGACACGTGTCACTCCCTGACTCGTCCACCTGTCTGTCCACGTCAGCTCCAAGTGTACCCTTCCATGTTAGTTGTATGATTTTATGCCCTGTATAGTCAGCTGCCACATGGCACTGTACAAACTGTACGGACTCTACAATCATCATTTTTTTCCCTGTTTGGCCAAATGAACATACTGCGATATCTTGAGCATATGATGTTTGTTAGAGCCCATTCAAGTTGCGTTGGGTTCATATCAACGAGGCCTACGCACATGTCTGTTTTGAATCCATTATGAACACTTTGAGTTTTAGGCCTTCCTGGACCCAATTTGGTCCCGAGATCCAATTTTGGATCACACCTCCCCACTAAAGATCTTTTGGTCCTCCAAAAGGTTACTGACCAGTCATCAAGTGTGGGATAGGCCACTCGATTTGTTCTTTGTCTTTAAAATTTGTCCTGTGCACCTGTCTCATCAAGATCAACTGTAAAATAACAATGATAACTGACAACATATTGTTAGCCACTTATACTCTATTTCATCTTTCTGAAGCCACTATCATCCATGTTGGCAATATTACTAATGATAGCATCAAAAATATGTCTACAAATGAGCTAATATGTTTGTAATATTTGCACGACATTAGCTTATCTTGAAGAAAAGTGTGATTGATCTTCCATTCTACCATCATCTCATGTTCTTGCTTAAGATCAATTACTTCATTTGAAACAATTATAGGTGTGTTTCTTTCATGAGCCACCTTTCTTAATTGTTCCATTGTTTGAAGAGATTTATTTTTCTTTAAATGATGAGCATGAACAACATATTCTTGACCTTATTTGATTAAGTGATATTGATTCTTTTCCCTGTAGAAGATTGCTTTGCGATCATACAAGTAATGACTACCTAAGACCATCCCACATTCACTGAGTGGCACCACATCACATGTTACCTCGTCCACAAAATTAGATGAAATTGGAAACTTGAATATGCATTGCTTTGTTATGTGCAATTGATGATTGTTGCTTATCCATTTAAGTGTGTGAGGCTTATGATGCATATACGTGTTTAATCCCAATTGTTTAACCAATTCCTCTGAAATCAAGTTAGATTGAGATCCACTATCTATCAATGTGTCGACCTTAGTATGCCTCGTTATGAACCTTATGTGAAACAATTTATTTCTAGAATCAAATCCATCACCAATTTTACCTGCCCAACCAACCAATGAGACTTTAGATTCATCACCTGAAACCAATCCCAAGTATGTTTGTTGTGTTGTTGTTGCAACTGTTTGCCTTTGTTTCCTTTCCTTGAACCACTTTGGTCTCTTCTCGGGATGCAATTGCCAGAAATGGTCCTCATCATTCCCTTCTTTCTTGTAATGCTTGCAAGAGGGCTTCTCTTCCTTTCTTGCCACTGGATTTTCCTTTTTTCCATTCCATTTCCTTTTGTCCTCTTTCCTTGAAGACGATTCCCATGTTGTACCAACCCCTATTTTCCCTGCCTCAATGTATGTAGCTTGAACATAAAACTCATAAATATTAGTAGGTCCAAACATGAATACAGTATTTCGAATATGTGCAGGTAAACCTCCTATATACTTCATAAGAGTTTCTTGGGTATGTAAAGGAATATCTAACATCAATGCCATTTTATGAAAGCCATTTATGTATTCTTGCATCGTTTGTCCTTTTCTTAGTTTAAGACCTTGCCATTCAATTAAAGGTTTATCTTTATAACCCAAAGGATAGAATTGCTTTCTAAGTGTAGAAATAAAACTTTGCCATGATGGAAATACATTACCCACTTGTTGTGTGCCATTTTGCAACTTGCTTTGCCACCAGATGAGTGTTGTTCCTACAATTCTAAGGGATGCCAACTTGATATGAGTTTCCTCATCCTTGATTTGTTGCACACTACAATAAACCTCCATCTGTCTGACCCAATTATCAAGTCTCTCTGCATTGACTTCACCATCATACATGGGTAATTCAAACTTTACATCAAGTTTTAGTAAAGACATTTCTTGTTTATGTTTGTGGACATGTTTCTTTGTAGTGGATTTAGAACTCAAACTTGAAGAAGAAGAAGAAGCTGATTGAGAAGGAGGTGAAGGAGGAATTTGAGGAGGATCCTCTCCTTCTTCATATTTTACCTTTGAATATTCACCTATATTCGGCCTCTTTCATTCCAAGTAATCCTCATACAAAACCTTCATCATCTCCAACATGGCGAAGAAAGTTTTTCGAAACTCTTTCTCATACTGCGAAGGTCCCTCTTCCAATGCCACCTTCTCACTTTGAGAAGTTCTCTTTCTCAATCCGATCAATGGATTCTCTTCAACAAGCTCGCCTTCACCACGATTCATCCTTTCCCTAGCAATCATGCAAACTCAAAAACTAAACGTCAACTAGCTATGATACCACTTTCTTATAACCCTATGTTTCATACGATCAAATGGTGACTATGAATTTTTTCCTCTGGTTGCATTTGTGTTGTAAATAATATTTCATTCTACAAAGAATAAAAAATAGAAAAGAATAAAAGAGGGTATGAAAAGAAAAATGATAAAACCCCATGCAATAAGAATGGCTTGATTCGTATTGTCTAACCATGGTCAATTCCTTTGAATTTATGCAGATAGGTTAGTAAATAAACTTGGCTAAACAATCTAATCTTATCCAAGTTAGATAGGTTAGTGAATAAGTTTGATCAAACAATTAAAGCTTGGTCAAATGTCCTAGGTTAGAGTAATTCTTTATCCCAACAACTTAATCTAGGTTAAGGTGCTAGGTAATTAGATTAGGATATAGGTTAGGATGTCTTATTTCAATAAAATTGGTGAAAGTTTGACGTTATACCTTTGATTTGAGTCAAAATGAAGTATTTCTGACCCCTTGGTGACATAATGAAGAAAGGGTAAGCCACAAAAAACCCAGAAAATAATTTATCCTAAGTTTTGCAGTGATATGACAGCTTTGACGATTTTTTCTAAAAGGTGCACTAATCTCAGCAGTCCATCAGCGTGCACTCAGATATATGGTTGGCAATGGATATCGGACCCCCCTTCCGACCATTCTACCTTTAATGGTGGGGGGGTGTCCGAGCAGGTGTCACTTATCTATTAACTCGAACCCCATCACTCCTTACTGCTTACCACCTACCTCCCCTCTGATAAAACAACCAAACCACTTTTCCATACCACCTCCACATCCCACACGTCATGCTCCACTACACCACCTACACGTCATATTCCACTCACCTGTCTCCCGTCACATCCTATCCAACCATTATCCACTCACTACCCTCCATGTCACGTCCATACACCCGTTACCCACTCATTACTCTCCACCTCACTCCCGATATGCCCGTTGGCCAATCAATGCAGTAGGCCATGACCGTTAACTGACTGACTCACCATCTGCTCCCTAACGAACACACGTTCATCCACTTAATCCTGTTTTTTCACCATTGTTGCAATGTTCACGATCCAAACGCAGTCGAAGCCACCATCCTTCGTTATCTTCATTCAACAACCTCCATTAAGGCTTGGTAAACACAGTTAACATCCTTTTTCAGTTTTGCAGGTATCAGTCGGATCAATGGCTCCCAAATCCAATTCTTCAAAGATTGAAGAGAATCGTTTCCTCCTTCCTCCTGTCGACCTAGATCGAATATCATTGGTCGATAAAGACTACTTAATTGCAGATCTGAAGTGCGAATTTGACTTCTTCGAATTGAACTTCTGGCTCATAGACATTTTTCTGGACCAGAACGATGAGATTGGAATCTGGGAGTCCAATCTCCCATTGTACCTCTTCCCTCGGACATACCATTTTCCTGAGTTCACTCTAAAATGTCAGGCACAATATCTCTATAGACAAAGATCCATTGTTTCATCATCTAGTGAAACTCTCTTCACCATTACCCCTAAAATGCTAAACCAGATAATGCAGATACCCCAAGCCGACTCCATTTCCCCTTTTTCCATCGCGATTCTGACCGAGATGTACCAGAAGTTGTCATTCCCATAGAGAGCTCAAATCTTTGAGCTCTTCCTCCCTGAAAATGCTCAATTACCCAAGATGAATCCCTCATACCATTCATCCATCTTCTCAGTAAAAGGAAACCATATCATTTCTTCCCTATGTTTCCTCCTAGGATATTATTCAGACAAGTGGGTCGATGAACCCATCCTGGGTTTCTTATCCATTTTTTCCACTGAAGAGAAGGATACTATACAGTTCAACTACAACCAGTTTCTGGCTAACAACATCCATGAACAAATCTTCAAGTTTTCTACAGAGGGTATGTTTAGGTATTCTTCAATCTTGGTGTACCTATTCATCTTTTCCAAGAATATAATTTCTCCTTCTCCATGCAGAAGCTATACCAAGATGGTAACCCAAAACCTGTCATATCCTGGACATCATTAGTGAGAAAGAACTCATATAAGTTCAATTTCAAGAAGTTCATTGATTTGGTTTACCATCCAGTGGTAAGCATGCTCAGTGGAAGAACAGAACAAAGGATAAATGAAGAAATTCAAAGGATTCTACACTTGTCAGAACTAGCTAAAACAGGTGACTGGTACCTGTACCAGGATCATACAAAGATTAGGGTCTACGGATGTGAATTATCCCCTTACAAGTTGCCCAAATATTTACCTGTCAGGATATTTGCTCTGGAATATACCCGATAGATGATAAATTCAGATGATATTCACTTTTGTGGCTTTCAAAAATAAGCAACAGTTGAGAATCAAGGGACAGATAGGTTCTTTTATTTGCAACATTCGAGCTGGAGAAAGTATCTTCTTTAGAAAAAGATAACAAGATCAAGTCTTTGGAAGAGTCGGTACTCAAAATTGGATATGATCCCTCAAATGTGAAATCAACTGAGGAACTACTAAAGAAAAAGAATGCTGACATAGCATCCTTAAGGAAACAATTAAAACTACCAGCCAATGAAGACTCACAAGCCAAGAGGAGGAAGTGTTGAAACTAATAATGGAGCAAAATGCACAGATCAAGGATATGGAGGCCGAGCTGGAGAAATTAATCAAAGAGAAGGAGAATATTGTTCCCATGGAGGTCATCCCACTGAATGCAGTTCCCCTCACATGAATTAGCACAACAACAACAACATAACTTCCATTAGCCACTCCGGTGACATCTCTAGATGCATCATAAAAATTAGCGAAATCAATGGAGGATATGACCCTGCAAGGACAAGAAATCAAGAGACTACAACAAGAGATTGAGAAACTCCAAAAGTTGAAATCTACATTCCAAGCTAGTTACAATACTGAGATGCACAAGTCACAGAGGCTCAAGCAAGAACTGCAGCAACTGCAGAAAGATTCTATCATGTCTAAGACACTGCCAGAAGCCAAGGAAAATATTTGGATGGACATCTGCAAATCCATGACAGAGATTTGGCCACTCATACAAATTATGTTTGAGTAGCATGAACTCGTGCAGAGAAGAAGACAAGCCAGTGACAATATAAGACGAGAATTGGGAGAAAGGCCTACAGAGGCAAATAAGATCATCGGGTTTTTGAATTCTAAGACAAAAGAGGAGTTGGAGGCTTTGGAAATTGAGGATAGGACAAAAAATATCCTTGAGGTCAAGAAATTTTTGACCAAGAGGGGATTGATGTTGCAACTTGAGGAAAGAGTCCAGACGATGGATATTGGAGTGCAGAGGTTTTTCAGCAAGGTTGACTCTCTGCACAAGAAAGGTCTTCCAGGTTTATTAGTTATCAATGACAAGTTGATTACTCTCTCAGGCTACAGACAAAAGATCATCACAGTGGCAAAAGATGGTTCTAAGTTTGCAGGCATACAAGGCAGCATCACTGGCAAAGAATTCTTGGAGACTCTGCAGTTGGACCTGAGCATCCAACATGAGATAAAGTACATATTCATCACCAAACCCACCTTTTCCAAGTACACAAAGATGAATGAAGTATACTGAAGGTTACTCAAAGTTACCATCCCTAGTCAAAAGATATGGGAAGACCTATGTACTTTTATCGAGTAGAGGGGATGTGTACATCTGAGTCAGCATGTGGAACAATCATAGTCAAGTCAAAGATGATTCACCAACCATCTTCCTCAAAATCAACGCCAAGGATTCGAGAGGATCATTTAGGATTCCTATTATTTTGTAATATGTAATCTAGTTAGTTAGATTTTCTTTCCACAATATCCTGATCATTAATGATAGGATATGATGCAATTTTTTGTATAAATACTTCAGACTCCGAAGTATTGAGGGTTGATTTTTGTGCCCGGGAAGCTATCTCTATAACCTTTTTGAGAAGATCGACCAGTAATAAAAAGATTGATTCACATGATTCTTGTGTTTGGATGTTGGTGATGTTATTCTTGATCTGTTAATGTTTATCTTACTTTGTTATCATTTTCTTTTCTAATTCTAATTGTTAAAAGGAAGTTAAAGAACATAATTTACCTCATGTATTCTGTCTCTGGCCTTTTATCGATCTGCATGTCATTCTTCTGATTTTAAGTTAAGAAATTCTTGATTGCTTCTTTACTTAACTGAATCTCTCACCTGCTCTATCTTTTCACCAAGTTTAATTCTAAATTGATCCAACCTTTTTACTTTATTGCCCCGTGAAGAAAAATTTAAAAAGTTGTAACCCGATCTTAACCTTTAACATAGACCCCATAGCCCAATGGATGTTTAATGCAATACTTTCAGCCATCTTTATAAACAAAACAAACAAACCTAGATTCATTTAACTAGCCTAATATCTTAAAACTCAAACAGATCCAAATCATAGAGAGAGATCCCTCTCTGAAACTGGCAAGGATAGATCCCAGTTTCAAAAGTGGTTTTGGTAAGTTACCTCTGCTAATTTATTATTCCTCCTAACAAAATCTGGGAATTAAAGAGTGCTAACATAGTGGCGACCATACTGGGGAACTAAACAAACATTCCATCCTACGAATTCTTTTCCCTAGATAAAGAAAAATTTATTTCTGAACAAATCATAAGATATAAGTTATAAAAGAGATAAATGTTCAGAGGTTGTTGAAGTTTGTATATATTAATTTAGATTTCTTAAAACTTAAATTTCTGGCTCCTAAAAGAGTTAACACTAGATATCATCCTGATCTGGAGCCTCTAACAATTGTAGATAATCCTGAAAAAATACTCAGAAAAAGAAACACAGTAGAAGGGCACGGGAGTAGCAGTCCTCTTCTCAGGGAAAATTCTCTTCTAGAGAAAGTTATCACAATCCAGGATATTGAATTTGATTTACTTTTTGAACATGACCTTTTTAGAATAGATTTTGATCAATGGTTTCTTCAATATTTTGACAAGTTAGAAGATCTAGTAGAAAATCTTGATCAATCTCTATACAAAGACCACTTCCAACAGTCAGTTGAACTTTCTACCATTTCTATTGTTGTTGCTTCACTCAAACCTCAAGTAACTCATAATATACCTCCTAGTCTTGCATCATCTACATCTTCTGTCACTTCTCCTCTGATCACACAAGTTGTCATTCAGCCTCCTCCACCAATTATGGCAGAAAGATATGCTCCCTTGGTGTTAGTTGATACCTTACATGTTATTCCCCTGGACTATCAAATGAGACTTCCTTAGTTTGATGGTACTAGACCTCTTAATGCACAACAACATGTGGATAAAATGAATGATTACTTTGATCTGCAGGAAGTCGATGAGGAAGATGTTTAGATGAGACTTTTTGCATAGAGTTTAACTAGAGATGTCAAAAAATGGTTCAAATAATTACGGGATGAAAGCATTGACAATATTGTTGTTTTTCACATAAATTTTCTCAACAAATGGCAGGTGAAGAAAAACCCTCTCCAAATTTTATTAGAATATGAGAATATCAAAAGGAATCAAGGTGAAACAGTGTAGGATTATTACATTCGTTTCAATAATATCTATAATGCAATTCATGTTGATATCAATCCTCCTCAAGGCTTGGCCTTAATCAAGTTCCCTGATGGATTTGATGTTGATATGTCATACCAATTGAGAGAAATAAATTCTGCCGCTCTAGAAGATATGCAGAAGAGTGCAGTAAGTGTTGAATCCAATCTGTTGGCCAGGAGAGCTAGATAGAGAACTGAAAGAAGAGTTGCAATCAAGGAAGAGACTTCCACTTCTTCTTCAGATGCTAAACTATATTCCATAGTCATAACTATGGAGAGACTGATGGAAAGGATAACCATCACCGACAGGAATCCACCCAGGGAGAATCAACCTGCTCCTCAGATTCAAAATCCAAATTTTAGAAGGAACCCTCCCCAGATCAGACAGAGAGAACCCAGAGACCAAAGGGAAAAAAGAGGTCTTGATCAGCAGATTAGACCACCTCTGCAAGAAAACTATGTTGATGAAGGGGAGGAGATAATTGAGGATTTGGACGACATTCGCATAAACCTCATGGGAGTTAATGACAACGAATACATTTTTCTCACTCAGGAAGAACATGAGTTGTTTCCATTTTCACGGACATAGGTAAATGAGGAAGAGGAAGAATCTGAATAACATGCATTTGAAAATTCCATAATGGAAGTCCACAGACAATACAATTTAAGAAGAAATAAGTCTAACGACAACCAAACTAAGAAAGTTGTTGAAGCAAAGAAACCCTCAGATACTACTCCTAAGAAAATCCCTGAAAAGGAGAATGAAGAGACCCCTGCAAAGAAGACTCCTGAATCTTCTCCAAGAATAGCTCAGACTCAGGTTGCATCCACAAGTCGGCCTAATACTGTTGCACAAAAAACTGTGGTTGATAAAACTGATTCTCAAAGCCAAAGCATAACTTCTACTACTTTCAACTTGGAAGGTGAATTAGCCAAATTGAAGATTCATATTCCCTTTTCAGAACTAATGAGAAAAAATGCTTACAGATCACAAGTGATCAAAGCATTAAGCATTGAACCAGAAATAGGTACAAAATCATTAAACATTGATCCAGTGGTAAGTACAGACACTGTAAATGTTGTAGATGATCAACCTGAGCTACTTTTTGGTCCTAAGGTTGAGGGAGAAACTAACAATGGATAAGTTCCTCTTTTCTATATCAGTCTGAATATTCATGACAAAATATTACACAACATTATGTTGGATTTTAGTGCTTCTCACAATCTCATGCCGAAGGCTGTGATGGATAAGTTGGGGCTTGACATCACCAGGCCTTACAAGGACTTATACTCTTTTGACTCTAGCAAGGTTAAATGCATATTTATGACTAAAGATCTATGCATTACCCTGGCACATATCCCAACTAAAAGCATGGTCATGGATATTGTGGTTGCAGACATTACTCCGAAATATGGTATGTTATTATCCAGGTCTTGGGGTGCTAAGTTAAAGGGAACTTTGTAGTTAGATATGTCTTATGCCACCATACTTGTATTTCAACAACAAAGAAGATTGTACAGAGAGACTCTGATGAAGTACATGGTCTGCAGTCAAGAGAAGCCCCATAACTATCCTTTGTACTCTGTTCACTCAGACCTGGACTCTTTCATTTTATATAATGATGGTGACTTGGATAATTAAATTTCACAATTAGAGGATGATGCATCTAACCTAGAGGAAAATCAAGTAATCACTGAGGAAAGAAAAACATAAATTGATGAAACACCAGAACCTCTCTGGAGTATGTATTGTGATGGAGTAGTCGGTAAAGAAGGAGCTAGAGCTGGGGTGTGGATACATAATCATAAAGCAAGGTATTCAGAAAGTCACTCTTACAACTTAAATTTTCATTGCACCAATAAAATAGTTAAGTATGAAGCATTGATGCTCGACCTGAAGTTTTTGAAGAAACATGGTGCCAAAAGGATTATGGTAAGAGGTGACTCTGAACTGGTTGTTAAAAAATTAAAGGTGAGTATTCTGTAAAACATCCTAGACTCGGAGCTTATAGAAATGTCGTTTTGGATTTTCTACAGTTTTTCATTGAAATTGACTTGCAGGTAATGCCCAGAGGCCAAAATATACTTGCAAATGGAGTGGCTACTTCACCATCCACATGTAAAATACCTTTCCATCCAAATCCCCAATACACTGTAGAGGCGAAATGCATGCCGACCATTCTAGACAACATCAGGTACTAGCAAGTATTTGGCAACGATAAACAAATTGAAGATTTCCTGCAGTCTAAAAATGATTTTGAATGTACAAATATAGATTTAGATAGCGATGATGATAGTGTAAATAAATCAGACTTAGAAAATGATAGTGTAAATAAAGTAGATTCAGATGAAATAAATGAAAAAGATGAAGACTCGGATATTTTGAAATTCAAGAATAATTTTTTTACCTAGAGGTTTAGTTCCTTTAGAAGAGTTGTTTGATTTGGAAGATGTAGCGAAAAAGACAAAAATAGAACCTACTGGGAAAGAAGTAGCAGAATGTAATATAGGAACATATGAAAAAACAAAAAAATCAAGTTATCCAAATCTTTACCTCCAGAGCAAAAGCATAAATATATTGATATGTGCAAGGAATTTGTAGATGTCTTTTCTTGGAGTTACGAAGATTTGAATTCTTATGACACTAGTATCATACAACATAAAATCCCAATAAAAGAAGAACAAAATCCTTTCAAGCAGAAAGTTAGGAGGATCAATCCGAAGTTACTGCCCCTCATAGAAAAAGAGATTAAAAAGATATACGATGCAAAAATAATAGTTCCTTTAATATTTTCAAAATGGGTTTCTAATCTTGTTCCTAATAGAAAGAAAACTGCAGAAATCAGGCTTTGCATTGATTTTCGGAATCTCAACAAAGTCTCCCTCAAAGATAACGATCCTCTGCCTAAAATGGATCACATCTTACAAATGGTAGTTGGGGCCAGTAGGATCTCTTTGCTAGATGGTTTTTCTGGCTATAACCAAGTTCTTGTCCACCCTGATGACCAGGAGAAAACCACTTTCACTACACCCTGGGGAACTTTCATGAATGTGAAAATGTCCTTTGGTTTGATGAATGTTGGTGCCACTTTCCAGAGGGAAATGAACATTGCCTTTGTGGATTATCTTGGTAGATTTATAGTCATATACTTGGATGATGTTACTGTCTACTCAAAATCAGATGAGGAACATTTATAGCACCTCAAACAAGTGTTTGAAAAGTGCAGGAAGTTTGGGATCTCATTAAATCCCAAGAAAACTATTTTTGAAGAAGGCAAGACGCTAGGGCATATAATCTCTAAATATGGAATCAAGATAGACCCCAACTGAATAGAATCCATCCATAAGTTAGAACATCCTAGAAAAAATAACGAATTGCAATCATTTATTGGAAAAATAATTTTTCTGAGGAGATCCATACCCAATTTGGCAGAACTCCTTAGGAACATTACAAATATGCTTTAAAAAGACACAAAAATAAAGTGGAACACAGATTCTAAATAGTCCTTTGAGTAGGTAAAACATGCGCTTACACAAGCCCTTGTATTAATAAGTCCGGACTACACTAAAGATTTCTATTTATTCTCTTTTTCATCTGAACACGCCATTGCAGTGGTCCTCTTGTAGAAAAACAATGAAGGCCATGAACAACCCATAGCCTTTTTCAACAAATCTTTGAGAGATGTTGCACTGAAATACAACATAATGGAGAAACAGGCTTTTGCCTTGGTAAAAGAACTTAAAGATTTTAGAGTTTATATTCTCCATTCCCACACTATTGCTTATGTTCCTAATGCAGTGGTAAAGGATATTCTAACTCAGGATAACCCAGATGGCAGGAGAGGGAAATGGATTGCAGTGATCCTTGAATATGACATAGAAATTAAACAAACAGAACTGATCAAGGGTCAAGGTTTAGCCAAACTAATGGATGAATCAAATTTTCATGCCTTGGACATAAACGTCTTAGCTACAGCTGATGAATAGGAAGAGTAGGTGACTCCACATGTCAGAGAGGTATTATCAAATTCTCCCTGGTACACAGACCTCATCTTTGTCTTACATAATTTACAAGCTCCTCCTGGTCTAACTAAGACTAAAGCTAGATTCCTAAAACTTAAAGCATTGAAATTTTGTATTTTGGATGGAAATCTATACTGGAAAAAATTTTGTATTTTGGATGGAAATCTATACTGGAAAGATGTTGGAGGCATTTTGCTTAATTGTTTATTAATGGATGAAGTTGACAAGGAATTGAAGAATTTCCATGAAGGAGATTGTGGTGGGCATCTGAGTTGGAAGACTACTGCTAATAAGATCCTTAGAGCTCATTTTTACTGGCCCACCTTGTTTACAGATGTGGATAAAAAGGTCACCTCATGTCACAAGTGTCAGGTCTTTGAAGGTAAAAGGAAACTTTTTCCTTTGCCCCTGAAACCTATTTTGGTTGAAGATCCATTCCAACAATGGGGTTTAGACTTTATTGGCGAGATCCAGCCACCTTCCTCAGTCCAACATAAGTGGATCCTCACAGCTACAGACTACTTCACAAAGTGGATTGAAGTTGTACCTTCCCAGCAGGCCACAAACATTGTAATCATTAAATTTATGGAAAATAACATTCTCTCTCATTTTGGTTGCCCTAGAAAGATTATAATTGATAAGGTAGTAGCCTTTAGATAAAAAAAGCTAATTGAATTTTGCAGCAAGTACCAAATTACTTTGGGACATTCCACAGCCTATTACCCTCAGGTAAATGGACTGGTTGAGTCCTCCAATAAAATTTTGGTAAATATCATTAAGAAGATGTTGCAGGAAAATAAGAAATATTGGCACAACAAGTTGGTCCATGCACTTTGGGTTGACAGTTTAACCACAAAAAGATCAATTGGGATGTTCCCATATCAGTTGGTATATGGCACTAATGCATTTTTCCCCACTTCTTCGGGAGTTCCTGTTATGAAACTGTTACAAGAAGTACATGCAGAGCCTAATGACACCCAAAGGAGAATCAATCAGATGATCCAACTACAGTAGTCCAAAGAGGAGGCATATAACCTATTAGCAACATTTCTTGTAAGGGGGGGAAAAGGTGAAGAGGCGGGTAAAAACCCACTTACCCTAAGTTCGGGGCACGAATGCGCCTATGGTTAAGCAGTGAGCAGATCTGAGCGGCGAGGGTCTACGCGCTCAGATCTACGGTCAGGAGTGAATTC
>SNQJ01S0002503.1:0-18651 GCA_010110895.2 Picea sitchensis
TCTTGGCATTGTATTGGCTATCTATATTAAGGAAGTTTTGCTGGGTTTTCTTCCCCTTGAGGGTTTCCCAAGATAAATGTTTGTGTACTATTGTGATTGTGTTTCTCTCAGTGATCCTGTCTATGCTATTGTTATCTAGTAAATTGAAAGTAACCTAATAATAGAAGAAACTTTAACACTTTGTTGGGCTAGTCAATGGAGCCAATTCTCCTTTTTTCAACCCCCCAACGTGGCCTCCATCAGGGGTGTCCTCTTTCTCCCTATCTCTTTTTATTGGCAATGGATGGATTAAGCAGAGCTATAACATATGCATTAGCGTCACACATGTTCAAAGGGATTCTCTATGGTAGAAATGACAAACTCACACACCTACTTTTTGTGGATAATGTGCTCATCTTCTGTCAATGTGGGGGGACTGATGGCAGGGTACTTAAAGACATATTGGATTTGTTTTGTGATGCCACTAGAATGGTGATCAAATTTAAGCAATCAACTATTTATTTTCCGTGGGTGGATCTACACTCGAGGACTCAACTCTCAAATATATTCAATTTCCCTTATGGGAAATTGGAGGAGGGATTTAAGTATCTGGTATTTAATATCAATCCTAATAAATACATCAAAGAAGATTCAATGTGGCTAGTTTGTAGTATTGAAAAGAGCATTAATCTATGGTGAAATAGATGGATTTCGTGAGGTGGTAGGTTGATTCTCATCAAGACTGTTATTGAAGTTATCTTGGTCTATTGGCATCTTCTGGTGAAGGTTCCCAATAGTATTTTGAGTTGCTTTCATAAATGTTGATTTAATTATATCTATAAGGGAAAAAAGGAGTATTTGGGCTCACATCTGGTTAGTTGGAAGATTCTCTCCAAGCCTAAGCATCTAGGCGGCTGGGGACTTAAGGACATTGTGATTTTTTGTCCAACTTTAGAAACTAGATCTCTCTTGGTGTTTATGATTAAGGATAGCCTTTGGGAAAACCTTGGTTGAAAAGTACATTTCTCCGATGACTATCAATGAATGGGTAAGAAAGGAAAACAAGCAAGTTCCAAACTCTTCTGCACAGTGGAAAAGGATCATCTGAATGATTCACATTATAGGTAAGAGACTTGCATGGAAAGTAGGATCCAGGGTGTAGGTATGGGTTGAGATCAATGCAATTGTCGGCTGTGGACACAATTATTTTTTACCAAGGGAAGTATATGTTTCTCTCATATGTTTGAGATGACTTAGTATTAACATGTGTGTTGATCCATGCACCACTTCTATTTGACACCAAGGTTGGTTATCAGGTGAGAGTGTTGGGGTCCCATATCATTAGTACCCACTCTAGAACAACTATGTTATGGAGGTAAAATGAGAGCACATTCATTTAAATAATGGACATGATGTATTGGCTTGGGTTTACGACAATTTAGGGGGGAAACATTTAGACAAGCTTGGGTATTCAACTTCCATGGAGGGTCCAAAACAAATTGAGTGTCGGTACAAGAGAATCTAGAAGATACATTTCCCTACAAAATGTGTTATCTTTCTTTGGCTAGTATTGAAAGG
This sequence comes from Picea sitchensis, assembly GCA_010110895.2. Taxonomy (NCBI): domain Eukaryota; kingdom Viridiplantae; phylum Streptophyta; class Pinopsida; order Pinales; family Pinaceae; genus Picea; species Picea sitchensis. The sequence continues at coordinate 1,558 of SNQJ01S0002503.1, forward strand.
TAGAGTTCTCATGTCACTACAAGGAAAATACCCTCTAGTGGAGGTTTTGGCGAAAGCCCTATAAAAATAGCCCAAAAATCTGTTTATAGCATAGGACACTAGCGGAGGCGAGTAGGCAAAGGTCTTAGAATATGTTTTTTTACGATGCTTTTATAAATATGTAACGCACCGATGTGTTTCATACTACAAATGCACCGATGCTCTGAAAAATCGCATACTGTGGTAGGGTTATTTCAAAAACAAATATACTATGATGCACATTGTTGCTCTAAAAAATGGCGCATCGTGGCAGGGTTATTTAAAAAAAAAAATACTCTGGTGCACTACTTAAATACTGACGCACCGGTGCACAACATTTCTCTCAAACAGGGCACATCTTGGTAGGGTTATTTAAAAAAAATATATACTCTGACGTGCTACTTAAATACTGATGCACCAGTGAGCATGTTGCTCTAAAAAATGGTGCACCATGGTAGGTTTATTTAAAAAAAATTACTATGGTGCACTACTTAAATACTGACGCACCGATGCACACCGTTGCTCTCACAAATAGCGCACCATGGTAGGGTTATTTTTTAATTTTTTTACTCCAGTGCACTATGTAAATACAGACGCATCGATGCGCTACGTAAATATGGACGCATCGATGTGCACATTTTTTCTAAAAAATGGCGCACCGTGGTAAGGTTATTGAAAAAAAATACTCCAGTGTGCTACTTAAAAACTGACGCCCCGGTGAGCACAATTTCACTCAAACATGACGCACCATGGTAAGGTTATTTTAAAAAAAACAATATACTCCAGTGTGCTACTTAAATACTGACGCACCGATGCGTCTAATAATCGAGCACACCATAACATGGTTAAATAAATAAAAAATATTGGCCGTAAAATTCATTTTTACCCTTTTCAGTGTTGTAGAGCTCTCAAGCACCGGTGCAAATTTTTCCTCTCTGAGGTGCCATGTCATTGGTGCTTCCATTGCTTTCCTTCCTTCCATCCATTTCTCAGTGTGTGGCTTTCAAATTTTGCCAAATGGTGGGCAAATTTGGATTTTTTGACTACGTGACAACCATGCCTCCACGACGAGGAAATGTCCAGGTAATGTCTTTATTTATTTATAAATTAAACTTTTAGTGGATTAAAATACAAAATTAAGTTAAATTTACATTGTTTTAAAAAAAAAAATTGTGCAGTGCATTCGAGTCGTTCAGCTTGTAGCGTGGACGATGCACCTTGAAAATTTAGAAGGTCCAACGAAACAAATTTTCCTAATTTTTTTTGGCGGTGCGTTTGTAAATGCTACGCACTAGTGCATTATGTAATCCTTAATGCACTGGGGCGTAATTTTACCGACGCACCGCTTAAAATAATATAGCATAGTTTTTGTGGTGCGTCGAAATAACATTAACACATCAAGACATTATGTTAAATGACACACTGCATAAATAGGATAAATTATTTTATGCGGTGCGTTGGTGAACTTATGCACCAATGCAATAAGGATTACCGAACGCACCGCCGTAAAAAAATTAGAGCCTAAATGTCAAAGTACCGTAATTATAAATTTAAAAAAATTTGTTTGTGCGGTGCATTGTCTTTCCTGTAACACATCGGTGGATATCATGAAAGGCTATGCACCGCAGTAATACATTTTTTAAAAATGATTTTACAGTGCTTTAGGATTTTAAGTTTTATTATTTTAGGTGGTGCATTTGTTAACCTTAACACACTGATGCAGTACATTTATACAACGCACTGCATAAAATAATATAACAAATTTTACACGGTGTGTTATGTTACATGTGCACACTAGAAACAATGCTTACAAGTAAGATACGCACCACGAGCGATGCTTGACTTTTTTTTGGGCGCACCGGTAATGAAATTTACTTATTTTTTGAAGAAATATAATTTTCTGTATTTATAAATAAATTTCTCATGTACTATTTTTTATGTTTTATGTATGAGGTTGATGTATTTTATATGTTATTCATGCATAGACATCAATTAAGAGAGAAACAACAAGAGAACATGGTTGATATATTGCAGTTGATGTACTTTCACCAATTGATTTTCAGGTGTCTCGTGGAAAGCTATAGATCACTTCTTTCGGTGCAGAGGAGGTTAGGTGCTTCTCACTGTTACTGACGACCATTGCAGACTTTACCAGTGATGGGAAACACATTAGTTGCACTCTTTTGTCTTATGATGATTCTTTGGTACAGAGTCCACAATGTATTAGATGGTCTGCCATTTTTTTGTGGCAATTTTGTATAGCTCTAGATAGATGTCGTGTTATGATACATGGGAGGGAGAACTTCCCTTTTGCTTAAGAGTTGTTTTGTTTATTTTTTGAGAGATTTTCGGAGATGAGGCCTACTTTTGTTCATTATCCTTCTAGGTCGATGACTCAGGTGCAGATGCACATTTGGGGCAAGATGATGCCCAAGAGGGGCTAGCCGGATTTTTCAGCCAAGATTTCCATTGACGCACTGGAGCTACTAGCTAGTGAGGTCAATCACATGTTTGTGATGGTGTCATTTCCTTGCACGGGGTTGGATTGGAGAGGATGTCTGAGCATCCTTTTCACATCAGATGAGCCACCAGATGCTAGAGGTAATATTAGTGTTTTGTTTAAATTAATCTAGTTTTATTTTATTGTCTTACTTAATTAGAATAAAATTAATTCTAACACGTTCTTTAAATTATTTTATTAAATTGTTTAATGAAACTATTTAATTATTGTTTTGTACTATATATTTTGCAGATATTGGCACATTCGTTGGGGACGTGCCTCCTCTCCCACTAAATGTAGATGAGGAGATGACTGAGGCCGCAACGGGTCAGGGTCCTCAAGTGCAGATACCTGATGACATGCTCCATGGGCCAGATACTAGATTTAGGTTGGAGTTGGGCAACCAACTCTATGCACTTTTGGTTGAGGTGGGAGTCAACCATGTGATGATGCGAGACATCGAGGAATATCCTATGCTCTTGGAGATTTGGAGGGAGATGCCACACGATATGATTCCTCTTATGTGTCACATCATCAGAGCTACCAGGCCACTAGCAGTGAGGAGGGTTGTCAATAATACACACTCTTCCTCCAGTACCCACTCGTCCAGTACCCCATCGACCAATGAGGGTGGTCATGATCCTTCTCCATGTCCTCCTCCTCCTCCTTCACCTCACCCAGATGAACATGCATCACCTATTCCTCCATTGCATGATCTTCCACTTCCTCCTACCATCCATCATCTTCTACTATAGACCAGACCTCCACTACTATTGTAGATATGATTATCACATCAATAGGACTAGATATGCTATAACAATTATTTGACTTCATCATGATATATATATATATATATATATTTATGGTGCATTTTTTCTGTTTATGTTGATGTACTTAATTTATATGTTGATGTTGATGTGTATATTGTTAGGTCATGTTAGATATGTTTGTTAAATGTGCTTGATAGATGTGTATTTTATAACAGTGTTCATTAGATGTGCATTTTTCCTATGGATAATGATGATGTACTTAATTAATTTATATGTTGATGTTGATGTGTACATTGTTAGGTCATGTTATATATGTTTGTTAAATGTGCTTGATAGATGTGTATGTTAAATGATGCTTGTTAGATGTGTGTGACGATGATGTTAGATAATTCTTGTGTTTTATTAGATGTGATCACAATGATGACGCCCTTTTAGATTATTAGATTTGTGTGCAACTAGCTAATTAATGATGTTTATATGTGCTAGAGGTATATATAATTAGATGATGTTAGAGAATTTAAATGTGTATTTTAGATGATGTTTATGTTTGTTAGATGGCTATCATCATGATGTTTATTTTTATTAAATGATCTTTCAAAATTTTAGGGGTGTGTCCAATGAATTTAGAATAGGTCAAGAAGAAGAGTGGCCAATTTAGTGGAAAGTAGCTAACTGAGTGGAGAATTAGGCTTAAGAGAGAGAAGGACATGTTGAGTATAATTCAGGTTTGAGAAGGCATTGAAGCCTTATATAAATCTATATATAATGTATACCTACTTGAGTAATGGGAAGGAATACTCATTGTCGAGTATCATTGAGATAATTTCTGTTTATTATGTGTGAGGAACCTCTGTCATCTTGAACATTATGTCTCTGTGGAACTAGATATTGGAAACCCTATAGATCTGTGTAAACAATTGATGTTGTAGAGCTTAGAGTTAGTTTGCAGGATAATCGAAGATCAGGTGAGAAAGAAATAAAGTTTGAGAAAGATCGTGAATGGTATTCAAGAGATCATCGATCATTATAAAGGATCAATCAGGATAATCGAAGATCTGATAGGAACCATCAGATCATTCCATCGGTGAATGATAACTGTTAGATCAGGGTTAATAAGGTTTAAGCCCAGGATTGAGTGGGAGTTATCCAGTCAGTGGTAGATCAAATTTGAGTCATCGATTTGATCGGGACAAAGAGTTGCATGACAAAGACATTGGACTTTCTATTCGGATACATGATCGATGGAGGAGACTCATAGCGCGCAATAAATTTGCACGAAGATTAATTCAAAGGGAGTGTCATGCTATCTATCTGGATCATCCATTTTTTTGGTAACGTGTCAACTCAGGATTAACATGCGTAAATACAAAAGTGTTAATGTGCCACTTTGTTGGTTCACGTGGACCATCGATCTTAATCGTTGATTAAAACAAAATCGTTGATTCTTCCCAAAGATAAAAGCTACAGACTAAGTGTTTTTTTTATTGATACAAGGGCATAACCCTCTATCATGTGAATGATTTCCATCGAGAGAGATAACACTAAATGTTAAGCGCTTGGTTACAATAGTTGGTCATATAGTTAAGGTTCCAAGAGGAAGCACTACAGGAAATAATGCTCAAGAGGATAAGTGTTTGATCATAGCCATTGATCACATGGTTGAAGGATAAGAGCTCGAGTTTAGAGATGTTATATATACAACAATCACCTTTTTAGGTTGGGTTGTGGTTCTATCCATTCTTGAAGAGGAATTAGGTAAGTACCTATGCGCTTAACCTGTTACATGATTTTAGATAGATCCTTGGACACCCCATTGTGGGTTTAATGAGAAACAGATCCACTTTAAGTTTCCATACTGCGGGAAAGACCTGGTAGGTCGCTATCAAGTGGTATCAGAGCATGTAGTGCTCTTTGAAATTGGAAAAGGTAATCAGAGCAAATTAAATTGCTCGTATGGATGATTTCAGATATTGGTGCAGTGAAATCAACAAGAAATTGACAGATTATGATTGAGCTCTTAGGGCAAGAGAAAGAAAACTGATGTTCTTTAAGGCTACAAAGACAAGTCTCCTACTTTGACAGGAGATCAAAGGAGAAGTTGCAGGATATTTTAGAGAGATGGTATTCCCTTAAAAGAGAAATTTATTTTTAATTATTTCTGAGCAAGTGTGCTTTTGAGTACAATTGATGCAAATATATTGTATAGAGGAGATTAGATTCAGTAAAATATGATAGGACAAGGTAGATGAATTGATTCAAAGGAATGAATCAAAATGGGTCAATATCATGAGGAGATCTTGAAGATATCAATTTAATACTTTTGAATTAACTTTGGTTGTGTTTGTAGGTTAGAGCAGACAAGGAAAGGATTTGATAACAACTGTGACAACTAGGAGAGCTATGACATAGAACAGTTGAGTTCTTGAATGAGGAAGAGCATGTGTGAGACATTGAAGGAGAAGTGTGGAAAGAACGTTAAATTATTCCAGTTGAGGTTGGATGAAGAGGAAAATTGAATGTTGTTAAGAGAAGAAGGCAGAAACTACATAGACAAGTCTCCTACTTTGAAAGGAGATCAAAGGAGAAGTTGCAAGATATTTCAGAGAGATGGTATGCCCTTAAAAGATAAATTTCTCTTGAATTATTTATGAGCAAGTGTGCTTTTGAGTAAAATTGATGTAGAGATATTGTATAAAGGAGCTTAGATTCAGTGAAATCTGACAGGACAAAGAAGATGAATTGATTCAGAGGAATGGATCAAAAGGGGTCAATATCATGAGGAGATCTTGAAGATATCGATTTAATATGTTTGAATTAACTTTGGTTGTGTTTGCAGGTTAGAGAAGACAAGGAAATGATTTGATAGTAGATATGACAGCTAGGAGAGCTATGACATATAATAGTTGAGTTCTTGAATGAGGAAAAGCATGTGTGAGTTTTTGAAGGATAACTGTGGCAAGAACATTAAATAATTCCAGCTGAGGTTGGATGAAGAGGAAATGTGAATGTTCTCAAGAGAAGAAGTGGAAACTGCAGAAGCCAAGAAGAGCAAGGAGTGCTCAGAGGAGGTTCTAAGACAAAGAGAACCAAAAGAATACCAGAAGACTAGGTTAAGGAGAAACTTAGTAAGGTATTGAGTAACATGCTATGGAGAGAGCTTGTTACAAAGGATTGAGTGCATCCTACAAGTGGAAAAGATAAATTTCACAAGAGAAAGAGAATGGAGACAATGTATATTGATGGTCATTGCAAAGGTTCATAAGAAAGCCACAACAGAAGAAGAAAGGGTGCCAAGGAAAATGACATAAAGAATATGAATCAATAGGAATATGACAAAGAGATGAGGGAGATGAGGGAGAGGCTCATTATCATGGAGATGCTGCTACAAATTAAAGTGAAAGAGAACCAAAGACAACGATGGAGGATGAAAAAAAGGGTCATGTGGCTAGTAATGCAGTTATATGAAGAAAATTTGAGGGAAATATTGGAGAAGCTAAAGTAGAGAATGAATTCTTGGATGCAGAAGGAGAAACTCAGAGGAGTTGAGTTCAAACAAATGACATTGACTAAGGAGGAATTTCACTATTGTGAACCAGAGCAAGGAGAAATCCTTGGAGATGATGATGTTGAAAGGAGACCTATTGAGAGTCTCAAATACTGTTTGGGGATTGAAGGTGAGAGACTTGCATGAATTCTCATGAACTCTTTGGAGAGTTAAAATAATCATGTGGACGTGTTGATAGAGGAAGCAAGGAAGGCTTGTAAGCCTTATGTTTTTGTAACTGACAATTTGTGTGTAATTGCAGGATTAGCAAATGATGAGTCATCTAAAGCTGTCATGAAGAAGAAAAATAGATGTATTTTTACATCCCTGAGAAAGGAATATATCATAATTATGTTCTAAATATGGGGGATGAGGAAACATTGTCTCATAAGGACAATGAAGGGGAATATCATACACAATTTTTCAAAGAAAATGCTGACAGAAAGTTAGGGGGACTTGTTGTTTCAGAAAGCAAGAAGAAATTGGCTCATGGAGATAGCCAAAAGGAACCTGGAGAGAAGCATTCTGATGCAATGCTTACAAATTGGAATGAAGAGTTTGAACTATTGGAAAGATTGTTGAGGAAATCTGAGTCTGAAAAAGAGGAAATTACAACCATGAAGCAAACATGTTCACAAGTACCTAATAGTGATAGAAAAAAGATTTTAGCATCTGAGGAGGCAGAGGTAAAAATTAATTTTCAATTTAAATTAAAGGACGAAGAAATAGAAGAGAATGATGAACATGAAAAGGTGATTAGAGAAATAGATTCTGAGCTATTTTTTAAATATGAAAGGAGACCTCAAATTTAACATTCTGAGTTGATGAATTTTGAGGCAGAGATGAAATTTCTGGAGGAATGGTTGGATAAAGATACAAGTGTTGAAGGCTACAAAGGATTTGTAGGTCTGTAAGAGAAAATTGATGTCTCAATTAACAATGGCACAAGTGGAAATCAAAGGAATAATCTTGAATATATAATGCAACAACCAATGGATAGTAGCAACAACAACAAAATTCAGCAACAAAACAACAAATTGCAGAGTATGTACCAACATAAGGATAAGATGGACATTGAGATTGAAGAATTGAGGATTCTGACGGTGAATATGTCTCAGAGAAGACATGAAGGAACAAAGAAGATCTACATCAGTAGAGAAAATAGATAATTGCAGACAACAACCCTACAACAGGACAACAACGCAAGCAAGCAACAATATAAAGTTTGGGATCCACGAGGATTTCAACAGATGGAACTCATGATTAGGAGATAATGAACATTTTTGTTCCTTGGGAGTCTAATGTAGGAACATCCTACCTCCAAAATTTTGTACAGTTTGTATAGACCTAGGGGTTGTTTCATTTACTAGGGATTGGGTCCCCTAAGGGCTGATTTATTGTATTTTTCTATGTTTTGTTGGTTTCTAGAAGAGAGACATAGGATTTGAGAGTGAGGGGCTATAAATGTTCTCAAATGTATGAGAATAAGAGAGGGATTGGGAAATGAGAGAGATCTTAGGAGGATGAGATAAATCCTAAGATCTCATAGGGATTTGTCAATCCTAAAGATAGGAGTTGAGTGAGAGGTTTTGTGGATATGAGAGGATCCTTAGAGATTGATTGTTGAGAGGATTGTGGATCTGAACCGGAATTGGTTTCAAAATAATTTTGTATAAAATTGTAAGCCTTAGAGGCATTAGGGGTGTGGCCAAAAAATGTAGAATAGGCTAGGAAGAAGAGTGGCCAATTGAGTGGAAAGTAGCTAACTGAGTCGAGTATCATTGAGAAAAGTTTTGTTTATTATCTGTGAGGAGCCTTTGTCATCTTGAACATTATGTCTCTATGAAACTAGACATTGGAAACTTTGTAGATCTGTGTAAACAATTGATGTTGCAGAGCTTAGAGTGTGTTTGCAAGATAATTGAAGCTCAGGTGAGAGAGCAATGAATATTGAGCAAGCTCGTGAATGGGATTCAAGAGATCATCAATCACTATAAAGGATTGATGATTTAATTGTCGTTGTAGACATGCAATTTGAAGGAATATACATGAACCATCAGATCATTCCATCAGTGAATGATAGTCATTAGATTAGGTTTAATAAGGTTTAATCCCAAGATTGAGTGGGAGTCATCCAGTTAGTGGTAGACAAAATTTGAGTCCTCGATTTGATCAGGATTTGAGGAGACTCATAGTGCACAGTAAATTTTCACAAAGATTAATTCAAAGGGAGTGTTGCGCTATCGATCTGGACCATCCATTTTTTTGGTAACGTCTCAGCTTAGGATACGTTGACAAATAAAAAATTATTAATGCACCACTTTGTTGGTTCGCGTGGGTTGTCGATCTCAATCATTGATTAAAACAGAACCATTGATTCTGCCCAGGGACAAAAGCTATAGACTAAGCATTTTTTTTATTGATAGAATGCCATAACCCTCGATCGTATGAATGATTGAGACCAAGAGAGCTAGTGATAAAGGTTAAGTGCTTGGTTATGAAAGTTGGTCATAGAGTGAAGGTGTCATGAGGAAGCGCTACACGAAAGTGTGCTCAAGAGGATAAGCACTTGATCATAGCCATTGATCACATAGTTGAAGGATAAGAGCTTGGGTTTAGAGCTATTATATATACAACAAGTGCCTTTTTAGGTTGGGTTATGGTTCTAGCCATTCTTGAAGAGTAATTAGGTAAGCACCTAAGCGATTAACCTTTTACATGCTTTTAGATAGATCCTTAGACACCCCATTGTGGGTTTAATGAGCAACATATCCACTTTAAGTTTCCATACTGTGGGAAAGACTTGGTAGGTCGCTATCAAAAAATGTTGCCAACTATAAAATTATATGTTGTTGCATATATATATAATTAAAAAAATTAATTAAATAACTCATTCATGGTTTAAAATATTCATAACTCAAACGCTCAAGCAATGAGATACAATGCAAATCTTAAAATTTCCCTAAGATATTTAAGGATCAAAGTCATATCACTAAAAAAAGTTCTTTATACAAGTGCTTGAGTGTGTCCAAGGGTAAGAGGATTGTTAATAAATGGATAAATGCCACCTTCACGAAAGATCATAATTCTAACAACATTGTGACAATGAAACAATGTTTTGGAAAGCTCTTTTTTAGATCTCAATGCTTCAATAACATGTTGGTAAAGGGTCAATCTTGTAACAACTTGAGGCCATTTTGAAAAAAAAAAACAATTTCTCAGATGTGTATTCTGACAATTACATGTAATATTAAATTCTTAAATACTTCAAATTTGATGTATTTCTCCTACAAGGAAAAGACTTTTCTATCATTTTAGTTAAATGTTATCCTTGCCATTAATTGTTCCAAGATGTTTGAGATTGATTTCAACATCACAAAACTTTACATGGAGAAAGTAGAATTTCATATCCCATTAAAAGTTCAACTGGTTTGACATTTTTCAGGATTTCAGAATTGCAAATACTTAGTTTTAAGTGTAAACCCCTTTGCAAATATTACCAATTATATAAAATTCCAACTATAAAATGTTTGACAATTTCTTTTTCAAAAAACATGTTGTTACGACTTTATCATGAAAATAATTCTTAAATTTTTATATTAAACATGCAATGACATATACATATCTTCAAATAAAAATATAAAATTCTATTTCAATCAATTGTTCCATGCAATCACAAATAATTTGAAAGACAAACACATTACACATCAAATAGTCTGTTAACCAACTAAAATTCTTCAAATATTTGTTATAATTAAATTTTCATTTCCTCCGTCACAAGATGAATAAAAAACAATATAATTATCAAAATAAAGATAACAAAAAGATACAACAACAACATAATTATCAAAATAAAGATAACAAAAGATACAACAACATTATAACTAATGAAATAAAACATGTACATATCACTTTCCATTGTCATCACCCGACATTCGCCTCTTGGCATGATAACATTGTTGTTCTCAAAAATATGTTTTGATCTAGGGTTGTGTCTTAATAAAAAACCATCAATCCCTATCCAACACATCCGTAAAGAAACTTGGTTGCATTGTTTTTGGAAAACATAAGGATCGTTAGCTTCATCCCACATCTTCTAGAGTTGATACATATCATCCCGCTATCACGATCTCCCTTTACATTATTCCGATCAAAGGTGTCCCACCACTTGCACCTAAAAATAACACATTGGAAAGAAGAGAAGTCCACTAATGATCTCTTTGTATCTTTCCAACGTGAATCCCAACTTCCCTCGGATTAGGTTTTGATCGTGGTGGCTAGCACGACTGGATTGGTCGAACTTTATTTCCACTCCACAGTCTTGTTTCATGTGTCCATCATCGACATCCTCTGTGAGAAAATGATGTCCATATGCCCACATAGATGGGAACATATGCACCTACAAAAAAGTGAAAAAATCACAGTGTTACATGTCTAATAAACCGACCAATAAAATATAAATATACATGTTACAATTCAAAGGTTCATTATGAAGTTAAAAATGTACACAAAGATATTATTACCGAGTTGTTGCACCAATCCCTATGTTTAGTGCATCCTCTTCAACACGTGGGTAACAAATGGATGCACCATATTTCTCTCTGACTTGGTCAATAACCCAACTGTTGGGGCATATCATTGGAATATTTTCTTTTAAATGATCAGGATAAGGCATGCTTCTGCCATTCAACTGTCTGAATTCTTTCTTGTCACTGTCCCATTTCCTCCTCTTCTGTTAGTACAATGCAACCCACAATTGTGTTGCCTCTGAATTGTAAAGAATGAATTTATTGATGGAATCAATTTATGAATTTTTTGATGTATATATTCATGAAATCGAATCGACATATAGTACATATGAGATCACAATATACATTATGAAGTTCAGTGTGAATAGTTACTGCTTAGAAATTTGATAAACGATAAGTCATTTACTCTTTATCAAGCAACTTTTTCCATTTGTTTGGAGAATCTCCCCTTCTCTTTTTCCTTCATCCCTTTCATCATCCCAAGTCACCGCACCTGGTGTGTTTTTGATCTTGATGTATTCACTGGCATAATAGAAAGACTCATATGATATGTATCCCTCTGCCATAGACCCCTCGTGTTTTTCCCTTTGTTGAAAAAATCCTTTCAATTTCTTCATGTACCTCTCTAAGAAGAACATCCAACGACAGGAGACCACTCTGACTAATTCAACCTCATATATGAGGTGAATTAGAATATGAACCTGCAAGTCCATGAAACTCGTCGACAATTCCTTCTCAAACATACAAGCAATCTCAACTATCTCTTGATGCCAACGTGGAATGCTAGCCATATGAATCTCCTTTGATGTGATCCGACATACAAATGCAGATAATTTAGATATGACATGTCGTAGGTCCTGGGGGAATTCATGGTTCACACACCCATGCACGAGCAGAGGATAATGGCACTACAAAGTAAACACATATTAAATTAATTGTGTTTTATCCCATGGCATAAAAATTAAAACAAATAATAAAATCATGTTTTTGACATACATACTCTTAGAAGGTTCAAATGGTCATGTGATTTCAACCCCGGAAAATGGTCTTCCATAGTGAAGACCCATATAAATAAGACACCCTTACACCCAACGTAACTTCCTTTTCCAAAGAAAGATCATATTTCTTCAAAATCCAGGGACATCACCTTCTTTGAAAGACCAAGAGGGACCGACCTCTCCTCTACTTTCTTGCCTTGTCCAATGGTTTTTTTTTAGTTTTTGAAGAAATAATATCTCTCCTAACAGCCAATGTGTCACTTTCTTTTGATGATATGTGCCTCCACAAAGAAGATGAAACTTTTTTAAATATATGCATGGGATCTATTAAGTGGGAAATCTTAAGATGCTCCCTATATGGGAGCTCATAAAAGACAAATTTCCTTTTCATCCCAATGGGAAATTTCTCAACATAGGTGTCGAAGAATTCTAGATCATCGAACATAGGTTCCCCATTTGAATCAAACATTTATGTAATCTCCTTCTTCTTCTCTCTCTCATATGCTCTAATCCATTCTGTTGGTGTCATTATTGCAGGCCTTTGGGTTCTCTCTGGTTTACCATTGAACGTGGATGTTGCTCTTCTGTAAGGGTGTTGTTCTAGGAGGAATACCCTGGAGCAACAATACACTAGATTTTGTAGGTGGTTGGCCCACCTAGCCTTCAGAGAATGTGAACAACATTTACATCCATGATACCCTTTTGTTACAAGACCTGCGAAATTATTACTGTATACAAAGCATGTTAGCATTAAAGATCATAACAATCACAACAAATTAAATATGCCAAAAAACATTGTTACATATATAAACAAATCAATACACATGTAATTTACCATAGCAAACTCCTAAACATGGATAATCACGTGTGGTGTGTTGACGATAAAAATCGCAACAAGGAATTTCGCCCGCAAAGTATTTCTAAAGCCTATTATTTAAACTATGCTAATAATATATAATACTAGTAGGTGGGACCTCCTTGTAGACTGGAGTCTCGGAGATAGTCATATCACACTTTTTATGCTGCTATTTCGATACTGCTTACAAGGTCTTATATGGTTGATGATGCAGTCTTGGCTTCGTTTTTTGGCATAATGACAGGTGGATGATGCATTTTATGGATGTTCTGTTATTCAAAGCTTAATTTTATGTTATTATTGGCATCTGTATTGCAATTGTTACATTTTATTATGTCACCATGATTATTACCTGGCTACACTTGCACAAGACATATGTTAGTAACAACATAAAACAAAATAAATGGGAAAGAGACTTATAAAAAATCCAAAAGAGAGGGCCTATACTATGCTATGTTAGAAGTTATGTGAAAAAATAAATGAAACAAGTTAGTGGTAATCCTAAATACAAATGGTTAGTGTCTATGCGATTGAATTTGAGTTATATAGGGCACATTTGATATATGGTATGGTATGGTTTTGGAAATGGTTAATATGAATTTTGGGTGGCGCATTTGGCAAGCAATATGGTCGCAAGTTTCAATGGTTGGAATTAATGGCATGGTTAATGTATTGGTGGTTGTTGGCTGTCGTGTACTTCGAAATTGAATGTAGAGGAAGATGGAAGCGATGTGCAGTAAATGCATGTCACTCCATAATTATCCCATCGATCTGTCACCCTAGTATGGTTATTGTTGCATTTGGTTTTGCTGGTGGTTAAGCTCCGAGATCTAAGCCTGGAAGGAACTTCTAGACCAACTCGCCCTTTTTAAAGCTATTGGTTACATGTATGGTTCTTTTCGCCCATCCATGAAATTCGCTCTGTGTATGAACGAACGATGGCTAAGTGATGTGTTGGTTTGTGTTTTCCTGAGATTGGCAACTGTGTAAATGCATGGGTCTTCTCTCTATAATGATTGTGTGGTTATTTGTTTTGCAAGTAAAAGGATTGGTTGGGTGAATTATGCATTAGCTGGTTGTTTTGTGTGGTGAAAATCGTGATAGCTCTCTGTTGTTTTAAGTGGTTATGGGTATTTTGTTGGAGGGTTTCACTCTATTTAGCCTTGCTGGCTGCTTCCCCACAATTATGGGTAACCATATCCAGTTGTATTCAGACTTCTATGGGGTTGTTGTGTATGTTTTCAGACTTCCTCTTGGTCGCTGAGTATTTTCCAGAGTCATGGTCGTGGGTTATTCACCTGGTCGTGGGATTATTTTCCTAGTAGTAGCATCAACATATCTCAAAAGTTGGTTATAGGATGGACACTATGCCAAGATGTATTCTTTATGGTTGTTGGTTATGACTCGGGTCTGTATTCCCACTAGCATTATTATATATTGGTTCGGCTCATGAGAATTGTACGAGGGTTATTCCTCTCTATGTTTTGGGTACTCGTTACTATCTAATGGGCATTTGTTGCTCCTCTGCATTGTTGTCCTACCCTACCCATCATTGAATTGTTGCACCATTACACAGACCGAGAGTTATAAGAAACGATCTTCTTGTATTGAAGGGCCTCTGCCTATTGGTTGATATGTTGGAGAATCTCCAGTCTCTCAGTGTTATTGTTGGCTGAGCAAAATCTTAATTGCTTCCTCGTGTTCATTGTTACAGAGCCCATTTTTTATAAAGTTCCCAACTGTCTTATTCAAATCAAGAATATTTTATTGGTGGAGTAGTCATGACAACTTCTTTGAGTATTATCTCATCTCTGTTTGATTGAGTTGTTGGGAAGTTGTGATCGGGGATGATGAATGATACACAGTCAAGGGATCACCTCTTTTTTGTTATGAAAGTTGCGTCGAAAACCTAGCTCATTTTATTTGAATAATTTGGTTGATTAGTGATAATGTGCAATCAATGGCTATCTCTTCTCATTATGCTTTTGATTGTTGTATTCCTACAATGTGGTGTCAATTTCTAGTTGGTGGTTGTTGTGTATTTCATTAGTCCTAATCGGGATCATGGCAAATTGTGGAAATCGATGAATGTGATTTCATTGTTTCACTGTGTATGTATTATGGAGGCATCATGCATATTTCATTTAAATTTCATCATCAGTGATGGAGCTCGGGTTTTGTGTTATGGTTTATTGAAACGCTTTATTGGTTGGTATAATGAAAAGGCATGAAATTAGGCAATTTTTTAGGGTCTTTTCAGTCTAGAAAAGGGACCCGTGTATATGTTTGATTTGGGCAATTGTGAATTATGGATAGTTGGATATTTGATGATTAGAGATGAAGCAATGTGGTTGTTGTTGGCAGGGATTGCAGTTTGCACGGTTTTCACAGGACTTGGTTTTGTCATTAATGTCAAACTTTAAAATGCCAAAGGAGGAGTTTGTTGGTCAGTTTGCACAGGCACCGTGGATCAATTTGCACAGGCATGGTGGTTCCTAATTCGGAGATCAACATGCCTCTCGACATACCAAAACGCGAAGTCACATGATTCCGAGAGTTTCTATTTCGGGATTCCGAGAGTTTCTATTTCGGGATTCACCATGGTTTCTAATTCGGAGATTAGCATGCCTCTTAACATACCGAAACACGAAGTCACATGATTCTGGGAGTTTCTATTTCGAGATTCCGTGAGTTTCTATTTCAGGATTTTTGCATAGTAAATGCGAAGTCACATGATTCTGGGAGTTTCTATTTCGGGATTCCGGGAGTTTCTATTTCAGGATTTTTTCATAGTAAGCAAAAACTCTAACATCACGAAGTCCTGAATGCTGAAATACCGAAAGGGACACACATCACATGATTTAGAGTTTCGAGATTTTTGAATTGTTGAAGGTCATGAAGACCTGATGGCCAAAATACCGAAACCCCGACAACCATCCATATCGTCGAATGATTAAGTCATATGCGTTGGATTAAGCAATGGAGGAGTAATATAAGAGTCATATATGACCATTGATCTGACTCCATTTTGGATTTTCAGATACCGGGAGTTGGCTCATCAAGAAATATCATCACAAGAATGCCGAAACGCCGAAATACCGGGGATCGTGACTTGGAGTGTCGAAACACTTCATCACAGAGATTCTGACACACCAAAATGCAAAACGCCGAAATACCAAAATGTGAAATTCATTTCAATTAACCTGTGGTCATGGCCAAGGGACATATGGGTTAGCACAAGTGGCTTGCCAAAGCGTTCAAGGGTTATTCCGTGCTAAAAAATCAAAACAGATGTATGTTCATCGAACGATGTTGGCTAAATATTTAAAATGGTCATGTGGATATTATTCGTCTTGATGTCTTGGCCAATAATAATTACTGTAAGGAAGTTATTCAGTTATTGTAATTGATTCTTTGAAGCCCGAGGGTTTGATTGTACACGCTGATGATACATGAAGATATATAAAGTGAATGTTGCAAGAAAACAAAAGGGAGGATTATGGGAGATATATGCTCTGTAAAATTTGAGGAAGAAGAAAAGGATAGAGGAGGGAAGACACATACACATATTGATAAATCTAAGTGGTCTGGTCAAGAATGAATTTTGATATGAATATAAAAACAGAGAGGATTTGAATGCTTAATCTTTTACAGAGAAGATAAAGAGTTGGTTTGGAGGTTCTTAGTGACAGAGAATGATTTTAGGGTGGTAGGGAGGAGCAAGGGGAGACTGCAAAAGTCTCATGTACAAGTTGGTGCTTGTACATCTGGGAGTTGTAGCTTCCATTCAGTAGGTGTTGAAGAAACAGAGGTAGAAGCCTCATCTGGTTTGTAGCTCAGATAAAATAAGAATGTAAAGAGGAGTTGGAGCTTGCCTTT
>SNQJ01S0002503.1:18661-55023 GCA_010110895.2 Picea sitchensis
AGACCTCCTAGTATTGCATACATAGCTTTGGAATTACTCTCATAAAGTCTCTTACCTATAACATCTATTGGAATGGTTGATGGGACTTTATATTCATTTAGTAAAGCCTACCATATATCTACTCCTTGAGTTTGTAAAAACAACTTCATCCTGATACTCCAAAAAGCATAATTATGACCATCAAACAAAGGCAATCCGATTTTTATTATTATAACTGTTGTTGTTAAAATAGTATTATGATTGGTGTTGGTTCATTGTATTACAACACTAGTGTCCATTTTGTTACCGCACCAATTATTTTTAGTATTAAACGCACTGGTGTTCATTTTCTCTTTTTATTAACATCGACCTGTGACAGTGAAATTGTTGTTATTTTTTAATTCCATTGTTCATAAAAAAATTGACATATATCTTATAATAGTATTCATATAAATTAATTTTTGAGTAGTGCATTTAGATATGATGTTTGGATTGATTTGTTATATCATCAGATTTCGCATCTCTTCATTATAATATTTAATCATCCATGTATTTAATCAGTGATGTAACATTTCGCAACGATATTGGACAATGCAATAGAATAAAATAAAATGTATTTTATTATATATGAATAAGAGACTCTTTGTCATACAAAATGGGACACTTATTGGTAATCCCTGTTGGAGTTAATTCACACACACCTATGATTTCTTTTTCCTAAGGTTTTTCCTATGTTTATTAGTCATTATTTAGTCTCCTATATTTTAGGAATAATATTCCTCTAGGGATAATAATCTCTTCAGTTTTCACTTCAATTTGATTAGTTGAGTGGAGTCTAGATGCTACATTGGGATTATCACCATGAAACATTAGGATCATCACCAACTAATGTGCATTGTCCTTGGGATCATCACCAGACTAGCGCATTACCATGATTCCCTGATCTCCTCCACACTTCACTCTGTTTCAGTCAGTTAACTAAAGACTAATAGACTAGTTAACTTAGCTAGGTGGCAGTTCACTCACGTAACTGCCCGAGAGACTAGACTAGGTGGCAGTTTACTCCCGTAATTGTTGGTGTGTGTCTAGATCACTCTAGACCACCACTCTGGCACATTGGCTTCTCCTCTAGTGCGCATTGGTTGATTTATACACAGTATAGCATGTGTAAATTATTATTCATTCATACGGTTAATGAGAATTCTTCCATTCTTTCTCTCCTTCTTCTCTTTTATTCTATTTTCTCTGCAACTATGTATGGAAATTCCCATCTAGATCTATTTTGTGTAGGTTCAACACATTTACAACCCCTTGTATTTCAATTGGGACACTATGTCCATTACATTAAACAAAATTTCTGATTTTCACAAACAATTATTTCAAAAAATACAACAACTTGCATTGATATCCAAATCTATTGATCATCATTCTTCGTTGGAACTGTTGTCAGTGCTCAAGCCACTTCCATGACTTAGGTTATTTGGTCGAATGTTTTGTCGATTGCCTCGATTGTTTTCCTCTTCTTCAAGTTCCATCTACAAAAATAAAAATAAAGTGTAATGAGTGTATCTACATTGGTGAGAATAATGATAATTGAAATACATAATATACGAATGTGAATTGAAAAGCGACGTACCATACAAATATTTGACTCTTGAATGATACACATTCTTTCAAAACAAAATCTCATGTCTTTTGTCAACCACTCTTCTGTTGGCACATTTCCATACTTTGTTTCCTACAAGTTTTATACCCCATAATAAAGCATAGATTTAATATAAATGATTTTTTTGTTCAATTAATTACAAAGTGAGATAAGTAAAACAACATAGATACTTACAAATTCCACAATTAATTTTTGATATGCCAAATTATACTCACAACCCATACTTAACCCAATGTCAATCAATTCTTCTGACGACTCTTATTTGTATGTTAGCACCTATTTGAAGACATTCAAGGATGGTTGTTCGAAAAAAAACTTAAAAAATATAAAAATGAAATCTTAAGTTGTTATAAGGAAATAACAATTACTCACAAACTTTGCTATCAACCGTTTTCTTCCTTGTCGTCCTGTTTTATGTGCTGAATGGGTTCCATTTTGTTTTCTTTTCTGTAAGAAAATACTTGAAAATTAATACTTAATGCTAAATTATTTATTTATATGTACCTAATAGAAAAATTCAATGATTTCATACATTTGAAGCACGTAGTTGTTGAGATGGCTCCTCCTGTGGTGAAATTATGTCCATTTCTTTGACCATATCCTTGTACACTTTTTTGGACATTCCTACTGGCATATTTTGGATATCAGCTCGTTGATCCTTTGAAATTTTCATAATCTTCTTGAAAAAGGTAACATGACAATAAACTAGTTTTATATTGATATATGAAAACTAAATATAACAAAATTGATATTAATAAAGGAATGCTTTGTAGTAATGTATACATATTCTAGAAAAGAATTTTTAGGGATATTACTTTTTGAATGATTCTTTTTTGTTGTATGATTTTTCTATTGCAAGTCTGACAGGTCTCATTGACCATTGATCTTGAAACACTTCCTGTAGTTTAGATATAACCCGGTTCTTGGAATCATTGGATTGATTTTTGTATTGTAAGTGGAAAGTAAGTCTATATGTTCATTCCACTATATCCCTCATAGTTTTGTAAAAGTCCTCCCCCCCCCCTTCATTAACCTCCAACACCACTCCAGATAAGCTAAGGACTAATTCATCATCATTTACATCTTCTATACTTTTTTTTTCTTAGGACGAAATTTCATTCCTTTGTTGTTGGTCCTTGTAGAACATTAAGCATATGTGAATTAATAGATTGTTTGAAACATGTTATCTAATATTCTTAAGTATATTATTAATAAAAATTCAAAAAATAAATCATATTGAATAGTATTTTTTCATTCACCTAATTCATCTTTTTGCAATTTTTCCATCAAGCTTTTACTCTCTTCTGCACTTAGATCACAAAGAATCTTATCGAGCTTTCTCATTTACATGACACACACTAACCAATACATATTAGGTAAACTTGCATATAGTTCAAACATATTAATTTTGTATAGAATTTACAAGAACTTGTCTTTTTTACTTTTTTGGATGTGTTATCATTGTGCCAATCAAATTTTTTGTTACTTGAACTATTCTACAATTGTTTTATCAATATACAACCTATACCATTCAATACAAAAGATATTAAATATATTTTATAAATAAATCATATAATTTTCAGCTAAAAAAAAATCTGGCTTCCGGTGCGCTTTAATAATATGAAAGCATTGACCGTTCGATACAGGAAACACACCGACATGAAAAAATAAAATTAAAAAAAATATTTTAAATTACAACAGTATGATTTGTATCGATAAAAAAACCGCTACTAGATTAAAAAATGAAAAAAAATATCAAGAATGAAAAAAATAACCGAAAAAAATTACACACCGATGAACGATTTTTTATTTTTTTTTAATTTTGTTACAGTATTTTCAGTGTGCTTTATCAGTGAGCACACTGCTGCATTATAGTCAAATCGGCACACCGATAACCAAAAATAGTTTTAAAAAAAATCGTGACAGGGGCGAGAGGGTTTGGATCTGATACAATAAGTGGTTCCCTTACATCATATGCCAAACACCTTATATATAGAAACACAAACCCATTAATCTGAAATGCCTAAAATGAAAAGCCATAATTGTGAAGTGATAGAGGGATTTAAACCCTAAGGTGAAATTTTGCAGCCACATAAGCAAGAAGAAGCAAGGGCTTAAGGTAAGTATGGATTTTTTTATTTTTTTTTGAATTTTAATTAAATCTAAATAGGGATAGAAATTGTAACAAATTTTATTATTAAAATCAACAGTAAAATTTAAAAATTTTACTATGTAGGGTTTTGAGTGAATCACAAAACCCTTCAAATTATGATCTTCTAAATAATTTTGTTGCTCCAAAAGGGTTTTGAGTGAATTACCATACCCTTCAAATTCTAATCTTCTGAATAATTTTGTTGTTCCAAAGCATTTTGTTGCTCCACAGTGCTCCCCGGTATGTCACTCTTGCAAATATCTCGCCTGTAAATTTTGGCAAAATAATGAAATAGTGAATAACTTCTTACTATTTAAAGGACTTTATGAAATTAGCTTTTCAAAAAATAAATTCCTGCTCATTTTTCAATTGTAAAAAATCAAAGTCGTTTTTTTTTTAAGTTTTTCGAAACACTGGTGCGTTAATTAATATAACACACCAGTGCGTTAATTAATATAACGCACTGGTGCGTTTGGTTAGAAAAATCATCGGTGCGTTTGTTTAGACAAAGCACCAATGCACTAAATTTTTTTGAGGCACTTCTATCATATAATTCTTTTTTATTTATTTGAAAAGTTGAGAACCGGTGCAGTTAGTAATTAAATGCCATGTTGCTTTATATTGTTATAGACGCACTAGTACGTTATGTTTAAAGAAGCACACCATTATGATTTGAAAGTTGTCTGAATTTTCATTTTCACATAAAATAGTATATTCATGTTCAATTATCTTTTAGGATGCATCCACATGATTTGCAGTACTTCATAGTATACATTTTTCGCTTAAAGTCGTCTTATTCTTAGAAATTTATTTTTGATTTTGCTCAAATGCAGGGATAAAATCTTATAATATCAAATGGCCAATTCTTCAAATTCCAACCCATTCCATCTTGCTCAAAGTCGATCATGGAGTTATCCCTTTCCATCTCCAGTAAGTTCAGATTTTATTTATATTTCGATTATCTAATTTTTTTTTATTTTTTTATCCATGTCAATCTGAATAAAAATGTATCCAAATTTGCAGGATCCTGATTTAGAATCGATTTCAGATGCGTAAAATATTCTAGCAGTTCAAAAATGTCAGAAGCTCTTATCAGGAGCAACATACCGCAAGTAGTTGGTAGATGAAAATGGGCAGTCGCTTTACCTTGCCAATTGTAACATGTCATCTTCCAGTCGCAATATTGGGTCAACGATGGTAATAATTGTTTGGTAATTTGAACAAACCAATTGCATTGTGCTTACTAATATCATCGGTATACTAATGTTCGATATTTTTGAAATTAGGATTCTGATGATGAGCGACCTACCTATCATCTTTTGTTGCACCCCACTATAATGTCGAATCAAGAGAAGGATACAATAAGAGCACAACTCAAAGAGGAAGCATACCAAGAATGGTTGAATCAACCACCTATTCAATTCCCACTACGTCTAGATTCACCAATTAGGAATGACTACAACAATAGTAGTTCTTCAAAAATTGGCAACGGAGTCAAACAAATAGAGGTTGGTATGAATAATTATTTATGGGATATGACTACCATGGAGACAATGTTGTTAGATACATTCCAAAACTATGAGATAGGGGATAATTCTCATATCATTGATACATTTTTCGAAAGCCTGAAATCTGCTTCCACCACCCCTCTCTTTGGACCTAGTCGGTCAAAGTTTGCTATGACCCAAGGGGAGAATATATGGGGATAAATGTATATGATATGACCCCAAGGGTGKGAATATATGGGCCTAAATGTACATGTAATGTGTAAATATATATGTAATAAGGTCGACCTAATGGTAAAGGGGCCTCATGTGCAAGTGTGAATAGGTATATATAGAGAGCATGTATTCATTATTGGAGGATGTGAATTGTGATGTATGAAGGTATTAGGTTATTTGGAGGGGGTTCCCCTATTCTTTAAGGAGTTATTATGTAACTTATATATCTTGGCGTTGTGATCCATGCTTACATTCTTTACATGGTGTGTACTTTTGTTTTGTTAATGTATTTTAATCATTTGGTTCATTACATTTGGTATCAGATCATCGATCCTAGGGTTTTGATTCCTTAATACAGTCATTTTGGAATTGTCTCTTTAACTTTTTTTCATAGAAAATTCAGAAGGAAAAACCTGGAGGATATTAATATCAATTATTGTGCACAAGACTTCACGTTTCAGTATGTCAAGAGGCATGTTGATCTCCGAATTAGGAACCATGGTGAATCCCGAAATAGAAACTCCCGGAATCCCGAAATAGAAACTCTCGGAATCATGTGACTTCGCATTTTTGTATGTTGAGAGGCATGCTGATCTCCAAATTAGAAACCATGGTGAATCCCGAAATAGAAACTCCCAGAATCCCGAAACAGAAACTCCCAGAATCATGTGACTTCGCGTTTTGGTATGTCGAGAGGCATGCTGATCTCCAAATTAGGAACCATCGTGCCTGTGTAAACTGATCCATGTTGCCTGTGGAAACTGACCAACAAAATCCCCCTTTGGCATTTTAAAGTTTGACATTAATGACAAAACCAAGTCCTGTGCAAACCATGCAAACTGCAATCCCTTCCAACAACAACCACATTGCTTCATCTCTAATCATCAAATATCCAATTGTCCATAATTCGCAATTACCTAAATCAAACATATACACAGGTCCCTTTTCCAGACTAAACAGACCCTAAAAACTTGCCCAATTTCATGCCTTTTCATTATACCAACCAATAAATCGTTTCAATAAACCATAACACAAAACCCGAGTTCCATCACTGATGATGAAATTTAAATAAAATATGCATGATGCCTCCATAATACATACATAGTGAAAAAATGAAATCACATTCATCTATTTCCACAATTTGCCATGATCCCGATTAGGACTAATGAAACACACATCAACCACCAACTAGAAATTGACACCACGTCGTAGGAATACAACAATTGAAAGCATAATGAGAAGAGATAGCCATTGATTGCACATTATCACTAGTCAACCAAATTATTCAAATAAAATGAGCTAGGTTTTCGACACAACTGTCATAGCGAAAAAGAGGCAATCCCTTGATTGTGTATCATTCCTCATCCCTGATCACAACTTCCCAACAACTCAATCAAATAGAGACGAGATAATACTCAAAGACGTTGTCATGACTACTCCACCAATAAAATATTCTCGATTCGAATAAGACAGTTGGGACTTTATAAATAATGGGATCCGTAACAATGAACACGAGGAAGCAATTAAGAGTTCGCTCGGTCAACAATAACACTGAGAGACTGGAGATTCTCCAACATATCAACCAATAGGCAGAGGCCCTTCAATACAAGCACATCGTTTCTTATAACTCTCGGTCTGTGTAATGGTACAAAAATTCAACGATGGGTAGGGTAGGACAACAATGTAGAGGAGCAATGAATGCCCATTGGATAGTAACGAGTACCCAGAACACAGAGAGGAATAACCCTCATGCAATTCTCATGAGCCGAACTAATATATAATAATGCTAGTGGGAATACAGACCCGAGTCATAACCAACAACCATAAAGCATACATCTTGGCATAATGTCCATCCTATAACCAACTTCTGAGATATGTTGATGCTACTACCAGGAAAATAATCCCACGACCAGGTGAATAACCCACAACCATGACTCTGGAAAATACTCAGTGACCAAGAGGTAGTCTGAAAACATACACAACAACCCCATAGAATTCTGAATACAACCAGATATGGTTACCCATAACTGTGGGGAAGCAGCCAGCAAGGCTAAATAGAGTGAAACCCTCCAACAAAATACCCATAACCACTTAAAACAACAGAGAGATATCACGATTTTCACCACACAGAACAACCAACTAATGCCTAATTCACCCAACCAATCCTTTTACTTGCAAAACAAATAACCACACAGTCATTATAGAGAGAAGACCCACGCATTTACACAGTTTCCAATATCAGGAAAACACAAACCAACACATCACTGAGCCATCGTTCGTTCATACACAGAGTGAATTTCATGGATGGGTGAAAAGAACCATACATGTAACCAATAACTTTAAAAAGGGCGAGTTGGTCGAGAAGTTCCTTCCAGGCTTAGATCTTAGAGCTTAACCACCATCAAAACCAAATGCAACAATAACCATACTAGGGTGACAGATCGGTGGGATAAGTATGGAGTGACATGCATTTACTGCACACCGCTTCCATCTTCCTCTACATTCAATTTCGAAGTACACGACAGCCAACAACCACCAATACATTAACCATGCCATTAATTCCAACCATTGAAACTTGCGACCATATTGCTTGCCAAATGCGCCACCCAAAATTCATATTAACCATTTCCAAAACCATACCATACCATATATCAAATGTGCCCTATATAACTCAAATTCAATCGCATAGACACTAACCATTTGTATTTAGGATTACCACTAACTTGTTTCATTTATTTTTTCACATAACTTCTAACATAGCATAGTATAGGCCCTCTCTTTTGGATTTTTTATAAGTCTCTTTCCCATTTATTTTGTTTTATGTTGTTACTAACATATGTCTTGTGCAAGTGTAGCCAGGTAATAATCATGGTGACATAATAAAATGTAACAATTGCAATACAGATGCCAATAATAACATAAAATTAAGCTTTGAATAACAGAACATCCATAAAATGCATCATCCACCTGTCATTATGCCAAAAAACGAAGCCAAGACTGCATCATCAACCATATAAGACCTTGTAAGCAGTATCGAAATAGCAGCATAAAAAGTGTGATATGACTATCTCCGAGACTCCAGTCTACAAGGAGGTCCCACCTACTAGTATTATATATTATTAGCATAGTTTAAATAATAGGCTTTAGAAATACTTTGCGGGCGAAATTCCTTGTTGCGATTTTTATCGTCAACACACCACACGTGATTATCCATGTTTAGGAGTTTGCTATGGTAAATTACATGTGTATTGATTTGTTTATATATGTAACAATGTTTTTTGGCATATTTAATTTGTTGTGATTGTTATGATCTTTAATGCTAACATGCTTTGTATACAGTAATAATTTCGCAGGTCTTGTAACAAAAGGGTATCATGGATGTAAATGTTGTTCACATTCTCTGAAGGCTAGGTGGGCCAACCACCTACAAAATCTAGTGTATTGTTGCTCCAGGGTATTCCTCCTAGAACAACACCCTTACAGAAGAGCAACATCCACGTTCAATGGTAAACCAGAGAGAACCCAAAGGCCTGCAATAATGACACCAACAGAATGGATTAGAGCATATGAGAGAGAGAAGAAGAAGGAGATTACATAAATGTTTGATTCAAATGGGGAACCTATGTTCGATGATCTAGAATTCTTCGACACCTATGTTGAGAAATTTCCCATTGGGATGAAAAGGAAATTTGTCTTTTATGAGCTCCCATATAGGGAGCATCTTAAGATTTCCCACTTAATAGATCCCATGCATATATTTAAAAAAGTTTCATCTTCTTTGTGGAGGCACATATCATCAAAAGAAAGTGACACATTGGCTGTTAGGAGAGATATTATTTCTTCAAAAACTAAAAAAAAACCATTGGACAAGGCAAGAAAGTAGAGGAGAGGTCGGTCCCTCTTGGTCTTTCAAAGAAGGTGATGTCCCTGGATTTTGAAGAAATATGATCTTTCTTTGGAAAAGGAAGTTACGTTGGGTGTAAGGGTGTCTTATTTATATGGGTCTTCACTATGGAAGACCATTTTCCGGGGTTGAAATCACATGACCATTTGAACCTTCTAAGAGTATGTATGTCAAAAACATGATTTTATTATTTGTTTTAATTTTTATGCCATGGGATAAAACACAATTAATTTAATATGTGTTTACTTTGTAGTGCCATTATCCTCTGCTCGTGCATGGGTGTGTGAACCATGAATTCCCCCAGGACCTACGACATGTCATATCTAAATTATCTGCATTTGTATGTCGGATCACATCAAAGGAGATTCATATGGCTAGCATTCCACGTTGGCATCAAGAGATAGTTGAGATTGCTTGTATGTTTGAGAAGGAATTGTCGACGAGTTTCATGGACTTGCAGGTTCATATTCTAATTCACCTCATATATGAGGTTGAATTAGTCAGAGTGGTCTCCTGTCGTTGGATGTTCTTCTTAGAGAGGTACATGAAGAAATTGAAAGGATTTTTTCAACAAAGGGAAAAACACGAGGGGTCTATGGCAGAGGGATACATATCATATGAGTCTTTCTATTATGCCAGTGAATACATCAAGATCAAAAACACACCAGGTGCGGTGACTTGGGATGATGAAAGGGATGAAGGAAAAAGAGAAGGGGAGATTCTCCAAACAAATGGAAAAAGTTGCTTGATAAAGAGTAAATGACTTATCGTTTATCAAATTTCTAAGCAGTAACTATTCACACTGAACTTCATAATGTATATTGTGATCTCATATGTACTATATGTCGATTCGATTTCATGAATATATACATCAAAAAATTCATAAATTGATTCCATCAATAAATTCATTCTTTACAATTCAGAGGCAACACAATTGTGGGTTGCATTGTACTAACAGAAGAGGAGGAAATGGGACAGTGACAAGAAAGAATTCAGACAGTTGAATGGCAGAAGCATGCCTTATCCTGATCATTTAAAAGAAAATATTCCAATGATATGCCCCAACAGTTGGGTTATTGACCAAGTCAGAGAGAAATATGGTGCATCCATTTGTTACCCACGTGTTGAAGAGGATGCACTAAACATAGGGATTGGTGCAACAACTCGGTAATAATATCTTTGTGTACATTTTTAACTTCATAATGAACCTTTGAATTGTAACATGTATATTTATATTTTATTGGTCGGTTTATTAGACATGTAACACTGTGATTTTTTCACTTTTTTGTAGGTGCATATGTTCCCATCTATGTGGGCATATGGACATCATTTTCTCACAGAGGATGTCGATGATGGACACATGAAACAAGACTGTGGAGTGGAAATAAAGTTCGACCAATCCAGTCGTGCTAGCCACCACGATCAAAACCTAATCCGAGGGAAGTTGGGATTCACGTTGGAAAGATACAAAGAGATCATTAGTGGACTTCTCTTCTTTCCAATGTGTTATTTTTAGGTGCAAGTGGTGGGACACCTTTGATCGGAATAATGTAAAGGGAGATCGTGATAGCGGGATGATATGTATCAACTCTAGAAGATGTGGGATGAAGCTAACGATCCTACGAGATCATTCGAGTGGACTTCTCTTCTTTCCAATGTGTTATTTTTAGGTGCAAGTGGTGGGACACCTTTGATCGGAATAATGTAAAGGAAGATCGCGATAGTGGGATGATATGTATCAACTCTAGAAAGATGTGGGATGAAGCTAAGGAGATTTATGTTTTCCCAAAACACTGCAACCAAGTTTTTTTTTACCCAGATGTGTTGGAAAGGGATTGGTGGTTTGTATTAAGACACGACCCTAGATCAAAACATATTTTTGAGAACAACAATGTTATCATGCCAAGAGATGAAGATAATCAGGGTTATGACAATGGAGAGTGATATGTACATGTTTTATTTCATCAGTTATAATGTTGTTGTATCTTTTTGTTATCTTTATTTTGATAATTATATTGTTTTTTATTCATCTTGTGACGGAGGAAATGAAAATTTAATTATAACAAATATTTGAAGAATTTTAGTTGGTTAACAGACTATTTGATGTGTAATGTGTTTATCTTTCAAATTATTTGTGATTGCATGGAACGATTGATTGAAATAGAATTTTATATTTTTATTTGAAGATATGTATATGTCATTGCATGTTTAATATAAAATTTTAAGAATTATTTTCATGATAAAGTCGTAGCAACATGTTTTTAGAAAAAAAAAAATCGTCAAACATTTTATAGTTGGAATTTTATATAATTGGTAAGATTTGCAAAGGGTTTTACACTTAAAACTAAGTATTTGCAATTCTGAAATCCTGAAAAATGTCAAACCAGTTGAACTTTTAATGGGATATGAAATTCTACTTTCTCCATATAAAGTTTTGTGATGTTGAAATCAATCTCAAACATCTTGGAACAATTAATGGCAAGGCTAACATTTAACTAAAATGATAGAAAAGTCTTTTCCTTGTAGGAGAAATACATCAAATTTGAAGTATTTAAGAATTTAATATTACATGTAATTGCCAGAATACACATTTGAGAAATTGTTTTTTTTTTCAAAATGGCCTCAAGTTGTTACAAGTTTGACCCTTTACCAACATGTTATTGAAGCATTGAGATCTAAAAAAGAGCTTTCCAAAACATTGTTTCGTTGTCACAATGGTGTTAGAATTATGATCTTTCGTGAAGGTGGCATTTATACATTTATTAACAATCCTCTTACCCTTGGACACACTCAAGCACTTGTATAAAGAACTTTTTTTAGTGATATGACTTTGATCCTTAAATATCTTAGGGAAATTTTAAGATTTGCATTGTATCTCCTTGCTTGAGCGTTTGAGTTATGAATATTTTAAACCATGAATGAGTTATTTAATTAATTTTTTTAATTATATATATATGCAACAACATATAATTTTATAGTTGGCAACATGTTTTGATAGCGACCTACCAGGTCTTTCCCACATTATGGAAACTTAAAGTGGATATGTTGCTCATTAAACCCACAATGGGAGGTCTAAGGATCTATCTAAAAGCATGTAAAAGGGTTAATCGCTTAGGTGCTTACCTAATTACTCTTCAAGAATGGCTAGAACCATAACCCAACCTAAAAAGGCGCTTGTTGTATATATAACATCTCTAAACCCAATCTCTTATCCTTCAACTATGTGATCAATGGCTATGATCAAGCGCTTATCCTCTTGAGCGCACTTTCATGTAGCGCTTCCTCATGAAACCTTCACTCTATGACCAACTGTCATAACCAAGCACTTAACCTTTAGCGCTAGCTCTCTTGGTCTCAATCATTCATACAATCGAGGGTTATGGCATTGTATCAATAAAAAAAAATGCTTAGTCTATAGATTTTGTCCCTGGGCAGAATCAATGGTTCTGTTTTAATCAATGATTGAGTTCGACAGCCCACGCGAACCAACAAAGTGGTGCATTAACAATTTTTTATTTGTCAACGTATCCTAAGCTGAGACGTTACCAAAAACATGGACGGTCCAGATCGATAGCGCAACACTCCCTTTGAATTAATCTTTGTGAAAATTTATTGTGCGCTATGAGTCTCCTCAAATCCTGATCAAATCGAGGACTCAAATTTTATCTACCACTGACTGGACAACTCCCACTCAATCTTGGGATTAAACCTTATTAACCCTAATCTAACGATTATAATTCACTGATGGAATGATCTGATGGTTCATGTATATTCCTTCAAATTGCATTGCTACAATGACAATTAAATCATCAATCCTTTATAGTGATTGATGATCTCTTGAATCCCATTCACGAGCTTGCTCAATATTCATTGCTCTCTCACCTGAGCTTCAATTATCCTGCAAACACACTCTAAGCTCTGCAACATCAATTGTTTACACAGATCTACAAAGTTTCCAATGTCTAGTTTCATAGAGACATAATGTTCAAGATGACAAAGGCTCCTCACAGATAATAAACAAAACTATTTTCAATGATACTCGACTCAGTTAGCTACTTTCCACTCAATTGGCCACTCTCCTTCCTAGCCTATTCTACATTTGTTGGCCACACCCCTAATGCCTCTAAGGCTTACAATGTTATACAAAATTATTTTGAAACCAATTCCGGTTCAGATCCATAATCCTCTCAACAATCAATCTCTAAGGATCCTCTCATATCCACAAACCTCTCACTCAACTCCTATCTTTAGGATTCACAAATCCCGATGAGATCTTAGGATTTATCTCATCCTCCTAAGATCTCTCTCATTTCCCAATCCCTCTCTTATTCTCATACATTCGAGAACATTTATAGCCCCTCACTCTCAAATCCTATATCTCTCTTCTAGAAACCAACAAAACATAGAAAAATACAATAAATCAACCCTTAGGGGACCCAATCCCTAGTAAATGAAACACCCCCTAGGTCTCTACAAACTGTACAAGATTTTGGAGGTAGGATGCTCCTACATTACTCCCAAGGAACAAAAATGTTCATTATCTCCTAATCATGAGTTCCATCTGTTGAAATCCTCGTGGATCCCAAACTTTATATTGTTGCTTGCTTGCGTTGTTGTCCTGTTGTAGGGTTTTTGTATGCAATTATCCATTTTCTCTACTGATGTAGATCTTCTTTGTTCCTTCGTGTCTTCTCTGAGACATCTTCACCACCAGAATCCTCAATTCTTCAATCTCAATGTCCATCTTATCCTTGTGTTGGTACATACTCTGCAATTTGTTGTTTTGTTGCTGAATTTTGTTGTTGTTGCTACTATCCATTGGTTGTTGCATTATATATTTAGGATTCTTCTTCTGATTTCCACTTCTACCATTGTTAATTGAGACATCAATTTTCTCTTACAGACCTACAAATCCTTTGTAGCCTTCATCACTTGTATCTTTATCCAACCATTCCTCCAGAAATTTCATCTCTGCCTCAAAATTCATCAACTCAGAATGTTAAATTTGAGGTCTCCTTTCATATTTAAAAAATAGCTCAGAATCTATTTCTCTAATCACCTTTTCATGTTCATCATTCTCTTCTATTTCTTCGTCCTTTAATTTAAATTGAAAATTAATTTTTACCTCTGCCTCCTCAGATGCTAAAATCTTTTTTCTATCACTATTAGGTACTTGTGAACATGTTTGCTTCATGGTTGTAATTTCCTCTTTTTCAGACTCAGATTTCCTCAACAATCTTTCCAATAGTTCAAACTCTTCATTCCAATTTGTAAGCATTGCATCAGAATGCTTCTCTCCAGGTTCCTTTTGGCTATCTCCATGAGCCAATTTCTTCTTGCTTTCTGAAACAACAAGTCCCCCTAACTTTCTGTCAGCATTTTCTTTGAAAAATTGTGTATGATATTCCCCTTCATTGTCCTTATGAGACAATGTTTCCTCATCCCCCATATTTAGAACATAATTATGATATATTCCTTTCTCAGGGATGTAAAAATACATCTATTTTTCTTCTTCATGACAGCTTTAGATGACTCATCATTTGCTAATCCTGCAATTACACACAAATTGTCAGTTACAAAAACATAAGGCTTACAAGCCTTCCTTGCTTCCTCTATCAACACGTCCACATGATTATTTTAACTCTCCAAAGAGTTCATGAGAATTCATGCAAGTCTCTCACCTTCAATCCCCAAACAGTATTTGAGACTCTCAATAGGTCTCCTTTCAACATCATCATCTCCAAGGATTTCTCCTTGCTCTGGTTCACAATAGTGAAATTCCTCCTTAGTCAATGTCATTTGTTTGAACTCAACTCCTCTGAGTTTCTCCTTCTGCATCCAAGAATTCATTCTCTACTTTAGCTTCTCCAATATTTCCCTCAAATTTTCTTCATATAACTGCATTACTAGCCACATGACCCTTTTTTTCATCCTCCATCGTTGTCTTTGGTTCTCTTTCACTTTAATTTGTAGCAGCATCTCCATGATAATGAGCCTCTCCCTCATCTCCCTCATCTCTTTGTCATATTCCTATTGATTCATATTCTTTATGTCATTTTCCTTGGCACCCTTTCTTCTTCTGTTGTGGCTTTCTTATGAACCTTTGCAATGACCATCAATATACATTGTCTCCATTCTCTTTCTCTTGTGAAATTTATCTTTTCCACTTGTAGGATGCACTCAATCCTTTGTAACAAGCTCTCTCCATAGCATGTTACTCAATACCTTACTAAGTTTCTCCTTAACCTAGTCTTCTGGTATTCTTTTGGTTCTCTTTGTCTTAGAACCTCCTCTGAGCACTCCTTGCTCTTCTTGGCTTCTGCAGTTTCCACTTCTTCTCTTGAGAACATTCACATTTCCTCTTCATCCAACCTCAGCTGGAATTATTTAATGTTCTTGCCACAGTTATCCTTCAAAAACTCACACATGCTTTTCCTCATTCAAGAACTCAACTATTATATGTCATAGCTCTCCTAGCTGTCATATCTACTATCAAATCATTTCCTTGTCTTCTCTAACCTGCAAACACAACCAAAGTTAATTCAAACATATTAAATCGATATCTTCAAGATCTCCTCATGATATTGACCCCTTTTGATCCATTCCTCTGAATCAATTCATCTTCTTTGTCCTGTCAGATTTCACTGAATCTAAGCTCCTTTATACAATATCTCTACATCAATTTTACTCAAAAGCACACTTGCTCATAAATAATTCAAGAGAAATTTATCTTTTAAGGGCATACCATCTCTCTGAAATATCTTGCAACTTCTCCTTTGATCTCCTTTCAAAGTAGGAGACTTGTCTATGTAGTTTCTGCCTTCTTCTCTTAACAACATTCAATTTTCCTCTTCATCCAACCTCAACTGGAATAATTTAACGTTCTTTCCACACTTCTCCTTCAATGTCTCACACATGCTCTTCCTCATTCAAGAACTCAACTGTTCTATGTCATAGCTCTCCTAGTTGTCACAGTTGTTATCAAATCCTTTCCTTGTCTGCTCTAACCTACAAACACAACCAAAGTTAATTCAAAAGTATTAAATTGATATCTTCAAGATCTCCTCATGATATTGACCCATTTTGATTCATTCCTTTGAATCAATTCATCTACCTTGTCCTATCATATTTTACTGAATCTAATCTCCTCTATACAATATATTTGCATCAATTGTACTCAAAAGCACACTTGCTCAGAAATAATTAAAAATAAATTTCTCTTTTAAGGGAATACCATCTCTCTAAAATATCCTGCAACTTCTCCTTTGATCTCCTGTCAAAGTAGGAGACTTGTCTTTGTAGCCTTAAAGAACATCAGTTTTCTTTCTCTTGCCCTAAGAGCTCAATCATAATCTGTCAATTTCTTGTTGATTTCACTGCACCAATATCTGAAATCATCCATACGAGCAATTTAATTTGCTCTGATTACCTTTTCCAATTTCAAAGAGCACTACATGCTCTGATACCACTTGATAGCGACCTACCAGGTCTTTCCCGCAGTATGGAAACTTAAAGTGGATCTGTTTCTCATTAAACCCACAATGGGGTGTCCAAGGATCTATCTAAAATCATGTAACAGGTTAAGCGCATAGGTACTTACCTAATTCCTCTTCAAGAATGGATAGAACCACAACCCAACCTAAAAAGGTGATTGTTGTATATATAACATCTCTAAACTCGAGCTCTTATCCTTCAACCATGTGATCAATGGCTATGATCAAACACTTATCCTCTTGAGCATTATTTCCTGTAGTGCTTCCTCTTGGAACCTTAACTATATGACCAACTATTGTAACCAAGCGCTTAACATTTAGTGTTATCTCTCTCGATGGAAATCATTCACATGATAGAGGGTTATGCCCTTGTATCAATAAAAAAAACACTTAGTCTGTAGCTTTTATCTTTGGGAAGAATCAACGATTTTGTTTTAATCAACGATTAAGATCGATGGTCCACGTGAACCAACAAAGTGGCACATTAACACTTTTGTATTTACGCATGTTAATCCTGAGTTGACACGTTACCAAAAAAATGGATGATCCAGATAGATAGCATGACACTCCCTTTGAATTAATCTTCGTGCAAATTTATTGCGCGCTATGAGTCTCCTCCATCGATCATGTATCCGAATAGAAAGTCCAATGTCTTTGTCATGCAACTCTTTGTCCCGATCAAATCGATGACTCAAATTTGATCTACCACTGACTGGATAACTCCCACTCAATCCTGGGCTTAAACCTTATTAACCCTGATCTAACAGTTATCATTCACCGATGGAATGATCTGATGGTTCCTATCAGATCTTCGATTATCCTGATTGATCCTTTATAATGATCGATGATCTCTTGAATACCATTCACGATCTTTCTCAAACTTTATTTCTTTCTCACCTGATCTTCGATTATCCTGCAAACTAACTCTAAGCTCTACAACATCAATTGTTTACACAGATCTATAGGGTTTCCAATATCTAGTTCCACAGAGACATAATGTTCAAGATGACAGAGGTTCCTCACACATAATAAACAGAAATTATCTCAATGATACTCGACAATGAGTATTCCTTCCCATTACTCAAGTAGGTATACATTATATATAGATTTATATAAGGCTTCAATGCCTTCTCAAACCTGAATTATACTCAACATGTCCTTCTCTCTCTTAAGCCTAATTCTCCACTCAGTTAGCTACTTTCCACTAAATTGGCCACTCTTCTTCTTGACCTATTCTAAATTCATTGGACACACCCCTAAAATTTTGAAAGATCATTTAATAAAAATAAACATCATGATGATAGCCATCTAACAAACATAAACATCATCTAAAATACACATTTAAATTCTCTAACATCATCTAATTATATATACCTCTAGCACATATAAACATCATTAATTAGCTAGTTGCACACAAATCTAATAATCTAAAAGGGCGTCATCATTGTGATCACATCTAATAAAACACAAGAATTATCTAACATCATCGTCACACACATCTAACAAGCATCATTTAACATACACATCTATCAAGCACATTTAACAAACATATATAACATGACCTAACAATGTACACATCAACATCAACATATAAATTAATTAAGTACATCATCATTATCCATAGGAAAAATGCACATCTAATGAACACTGTTATAAAATACACATCTATCAAGCACATTTAACAAACATATCTAACATGACCTAACAATATACACATCAACATCAACATATAAATTAAGTACATCAACATAAACAGAAAAAATGCACCATAAATATATATATATATATATATATCATGATGAAGTCAAATAATTGTTATAGCATATCTAGTCCTATTGATGTGATAATCATATCTACAATAGTAGTGGAGGTCTGGTCTATAGTAGAAGATGATGGATGGTAGGAGGAAGTGGAAGATCATGCAATGGAGGAATAGGTGATGCATGTTCATCTGGGTGAGGTGAAGGAGGAGGAGGAGGACATGGAGAAGGATCATGACCACCCTCATTGGTCGATGGGGTACTGGACGAGTGGGTACTGGAGGAAGAGTGTGTATTATTGACAACCCTCCTCACTGCTAGTGGCCTGGTAGCTCTGATGATGTGACACATAAGAGGAATCATATCGTGTGGCATCTCCCTCCAAATCTCCAAGAGCATAGGATATTCCTCGATGTCTCGCATCATCACATGGTTGACTCCCACCTCAACCAAAAGTGCATAGAGTTGGTTGCCCAACTCCAACCTAAATCTAGTATCTGGCCCATGGAGCATGTCATCAGGTATCTGCACTTGAGGACCCTGACCCGTTGCGGCCTCAGTCATCTCCTCATCTACATTTAGTGGGAGAGGAGGCACGTCCCCAACGAATGTGCCAATATCTGCAAAATATATAGTACAAAACAATAATTAAATAGTTTCATTAAACAATTTAATAAAATAATTTAAAGAACGTGTTAGAATTAATTTTATTCTAATTAAGTAAGACAATAAAATAAAACTAGATTAATTTAAACAAAACACTAATATTACCTCTAGCATCTGGTGGCTCATCTGATGTGAAAAGGATGCTCAGACATCCTCTCCAATCCAACCCCGTGCAAGGAAATGACACCATCACAAACATGTGATTGACCTCACTAGCTAGTAGCTCCAGTGCGTCAATGGAAATCTTGGCTGAAAAATCCGGCTAGCCCCTCTTGGGCATCATCTTGCCCCAAATGTGCATCTGCACCTGAGTCATCGACCTAGAAGGATAATGAACAAAAGTAGGCCTCATCTCCGAAAATCTCTCAAAAAATAAACAAAACAACTCTTAAGCAAAAGGGAAGTTCTCCCTCCCATGTATCATAACACGACATCTATCTAGAGCTATACAAAATTGCCACAAAAAAATGGCAGACCATCTAATACATTGTGGACTCTGTACCAAAGAATCATCATAAGACAAAAGAGTGCAACTAATGTGTTTCCCATCACTGGTAAAGTCTGCAATGGTCGTCAGTAACAGTGAGAAGCACCTAACCTCCTCTGCACCGAAAGAAGTGATCTATAGCTTTCCACGAGACACCTGAAAATCAATTGGTGAAAGTACATCAACTGCAATATATCAACCATGTTCTCTTGTTGTTTCTCTCTTAATTGATGTCTATGCATGAATAACATATAAAATACATCAACCTCATACATAAAACATAAAAAATAGTACATGAGAAATTTATTTATAAATACAGAAAATTATATTTCTTCAAAAAATAAGTAAATTTCATTACCGGTGCGCCCAAAAAAAAGTCAAGCATCGCTCGTGGTGCGTATCTTACTTGTAAGCATTGTTTCTAGTGTGCACATGTAACATAACACACCGTGTAAAATTTGTTATATTATTTTATGCAGTGCGTTGTATAAATGTACTGCATCAGTGTGTTAAGGTTAACAAATGCACCACCTAAAATAATAAAACTTAAAATCCTAAAGCACTGTAAAATCATTTTTAAAAAATGTATTACTGCGGTGCATAGCCTTTCATGATATCCACCGATGTGTTACAGGAAAGACAATGCACCGCACAAACAAATTTTTTTAAATTTATAATTACGGTACTTTGACATTTAGGCTCTAATTTTTTTACGGCGGTGCGTTCGGTAATCCTTATTGCATTGGTGCATAAGTTCACCAACGCACCGCATAAAATAATTTATCCTATTTATGCAGTGTGTCATTTAACATAATGTCTTGATGTGTTAATGTTATTTCGACGCACCACAAAAACTATGCTATATTATTTTAAGCGGTGCGTCGGTAAAATTACGCCCCAGTGCATTAAGGATTACATAATGCACTAGTGCGTAGCATTTACAAACGCACCGCCAAAAAAAATTAGGAAAATTTGTTTCGTTGGACCTTCTAAATTTTCAAGGTGCATCGTCCACGCTACAAGCTGAACGACTCGAATGCACTGCACAATTTTTTTTTTTAAAACAATGTAAATTTAACTTAATTTTGTATTTTAATCCACTAAAAGTTTAATTTATAAATAAATAAAGACATTACCTGGACATTTCCTCGTCGTGGAGGCATGGTTGTCACGTAGTCAAAAAATCCAAATTTGCCCACCATTTGGCAAAATTTGAAAGCCACACACTGAGAAATGGATGGAAGGAAGGAAAGCAATGGAAGCACCAATGACATGGCACCTCAGAGAGGAAAAATTTGCACCGGTGCTTGAGAGCTCTACAACACTGAAAAGGGTAAAAATGAATTTTACGGCCAATATTTTTTATTTATTTAACCATGTTATGGTGTGCTCGATTATTAGACGCATCGGTGCGTCAGTATTTAAGTAGCACACTGGAGTATATTGTTTTTTTTAAAATAACCTTACCATGGTGCGTCATGTTTGAGTGAAATTGTGCTCACCGGGGCGTCAGTTTTTAAGTAGCACACTGGAGTATTTTTTTTCAATAACCTTACCACGGTGCGCCATTTTTTAGAAAAAATGTGCACATCGATGCGTCCATATTTACGTAGCGCATCGATGCGTCTGTATTTACATAGTGCACTGGAGTAAAAAAATTAAAAAATAACCCTACCATGGTGCGCTATTTGTGAGAGCAACGGTGTGCATCGGTGCGTCAGTATTTAAGTAGTGCACCATAGTAATTTTTTTTAAATAAACCTACCATGGTGCACCATTTTTTAGAGCAACATGCTCACTGGTGCATCAGTATTTAAGTAGCACGTCAGAGTATATATTTTTTTTAAATAACCCTACCAAGATGTGCCCTGTTTGAGAGAAATGTTGTGCACCGGTGCGTCAGTATTTAAGTAGTGCACCAGAGTATTTTTTTTTTTAAATAACCCTGCCACGATGCGCCATTTTTTAGAGCAACAATGTGCATCATAGTATATTTGTTTTTGAAATAACCCTACCACAGTATGCGATTTTTCAGAGCATCGGTGCATTTGTAGTATGAAACACATCGGTGCGTTACATATTTATAAAAGCATCGTAAAAAAACATATTCTAAGACCTTTGCCTACTCGCCTCCGCTAGTGTCCTATGCTATAAACAGATTTTTGGGCTATTTTTATAGGGCTTTCGCCAAAACCTCCACTAGAGGGTATTTTCCTTGTAGTGACATGAGAACTCTACCTTTCAATACTAGCCAAAGAAAGATAACACATTTTGTAGGGAAATGTATCTTCTAGATTCTCTTGTACCGACACTCAATTTGTTTTGGACCCTCCATGGAAGTTGAATACCCAAGCTTGTCTAAATGTTTCCCCCCTAAATTGTCGTAAACCCAAGCCAATACATCATGTCCATTATTTAAATGAATGTGCTCTCATTTTACCTCCATAACATAGTTGTTCTAGAGTGGGTACTAATGATATGGGACCCCAACACTCTCACCTGATAACCAACCTTGGTGTCAAATAGAAGTGGTGCATGGATCAACACACATGTTAATACTAAGTCATCTCAAACATATGAGAGAAACATATACTTCCCTTGGTAAAAAATAATTGTGTCCACAGCCGACAATTGCATTGATCTCAACCCATACCTACACCCTGGATCCTACTTTCCATGCAAGTCTCTTACCTATAATGTGAATCATTCAGATGATCCTTTTCCACTGTGCAGAAGAGTTTGGAACTTGCTTGTTTTCCTTTCTTACCCATTCATTGATAGTCATCGGAGAAATGTACTTTTCAACCAAGGTTTTCCCAAAGGCTATCCTTAATCATAAACACCAAGAGAGATCTAGTTTCTAAAGTTGGACAAAAAATCACAATGTCCTTAAGTCCCCAGCCGCCTAGATGCTTAGGCTTGGAGAGAATCTTCCAACTAACCAGATGTGAGCCCAAATACTCCTTTTTTCCCTTATAGATATAATTAAATCAACATTTATGAAAGCAACTCAAAATACTATTGGGAACCTTCACCAGAAGATGCCAATAGACCAAGATAACTTCAATAACAGTCTTGATGAGAATCAACCTACCACCTCACGAAATCCATCTATTTCACCATAGATTAATGCTCTTTTCAATACTACAAACTAGCCACATTGAATCTTCTTTGATGTATTTATTAGGATTGA
The DNA here is from genome assembly GCA_010110895.2 of Picea sitchensis. Lineage (NCBI taxonomy): Eukaryota > Viridiplantae > Streptophyta > Pinopsida > Pinales > Pinaceae > Picea > Picea sitchensis. The sequence goes on from SNQJ01S0002503.1 coordinate 41,683, forward strand.
TATTAAATACCAGATACTTAAATCCCTCCTCCAATTTCCCATAAGGGAAATTGAATATATTTGAGAGTTGAGTCCTCGAGTGTAGATCCACCCACGGAAAATAAATAGTTGATTGCTTAAATTTGATCACCATTCTAGTGGCATCACAAAACAAATCCAATATGTCTTTAAGTACCCTGCCATCAGTCCCCCCACATTGACAGAAGATGAGCACATTATCCACAAAAAGTAGGTGTGTGAGTTTGTCATTTCTACCATAGAGAATCCCTTTGAACATGTGTGACGCTAATGCATATGTTATAGCTCTGCTTAATCCATCCATTGCCAATAAAAAGAGATAGGGAGAAAGAGGACACCCCTGATGGAGGCCACGTTGGGGGGTTGAAAAAAGGAGAATTGGCTCCATTGACTAGCCCAACAAAGTGTTAAAGTTTCTTCTATTATTAGGTTACTTTCAATTTACTAGATAACAATAGCATAGACAGGATCACTGAGAGAAACACAATCACAATAGTACACAAACATTTATCTTGGGAAACCCTCAAGGGGAAGAAAACCCAGCAAAACTTCCTTAATATAGATAGCCAATACAATGCCAAGAAACTCCAAAGCAAAAACTTCTTATTATAGATAGCCAATACAATGCTAAGATAATGAACTAGACAACAAATATCCAACACTCCATAACATCACTTCTCTCTCTCTCTTCCTCTTCTTCCGGATAACTGCAACTGCAACTTCCTTCAAAACTTGCGACTAGATGAATGGGAGTTTGGTGTGTATTCAAAATGAGGTAATCGGCTTCTTGCTTAAGTACAATTTTGGTACATGGAAGTGTCTCTTCACCGGGGGTCGACTTATTCTTCTGGGTGGGTTATAACCACCTTTAATATATTCCTCACTGGGGCCTCTTTAATATATTTTAAATAGACTTCTTATTTAGCCTATTATAATTAGGGCTCTGACCAATCCAAAAGGGATTTGGTCAATTACAATGATTCACATGATCAATCCACAAAAGGGGATTGATCTAATAAATATATTTTATCCCTTTATCCACAAAGGGATATACAAAATACCTTTGCAAAGCACACAATATTCTTTTAACACTCTCCTTTAACAAGAAGGATATTCTTTATCTTTGACAGGTCACCAGGATGTCAACATCAACTAGGTATAAGCATCCACTGGATAACATCATAATTGTAAGTAACATCATCAACTAGCAACGCTGTATCAACTAGATAAATGTGATACTGTCTTCCACTTGGTCATCCGGCATCATGATCAACGGACCGGCATATCTATAAATCATCGAAGTTTTGTTCTCTTTATCTCACGCATAAGATACTCTTTCTCATCTTCTCACGCTAAGATACTTCTTCTTATCTCTGTCCAAGATGTCCTATGAGTTTTTCCATTCCTTTTATGTTCTCCTTATCTTAGAAGTCATCATCTATCTCACCCATCCACTGAGGATGACTACTACCATAGCTTCACTCCTAGTCATCCCACACGAACTAGAGAAGCTAAGATGCTAGCCCTGGCAAGACTAGGACTCCTTTCCATGATCCACGATCACAACACAAACTCCTCACAGCCAATCCAACCATCTCCCACATGGTTAGGTTTCCAGTTCCGTACACCAATCCTTTGGCTATAGGAGTATATTTTCCTTCCGCCGTCTCTTGGAGAAACACACCACATTCCTCTCTACTGCAGGGTAGCCAAGCACCCCCATTCCACGAGGGTATTCTTAGCATGTCCCTAGAGTATCCAAAACTCAACACTTGGACAGAGGCCAATCTTGGTACCCCTCATTCCCTCTCAATGGCTCTAACACCTCGCGGGATTGCACATTCCTTCACGGTTCCTTCCCTTCATACCTAAGGTCTAGCCATCTGGACTAAAATCTCAGGTCCAAAATATTTCCATGGTATAATACCATGCTACCCATCTGTTGGGAACCATCCATCTACTATATAGCTTTCTATCTTGATCAAAATATCTAGGCACCATCCATCTTTTTAACTGGTGACCAAATCAATGACCCCATTTTGAACTTGAGACATGGTTTCCTCTCGCACTAAGATAATAGCTTCTAGTCATCATCCTGAAGTTTTCTTCTGTAATATCATAGGTGCCTTATTTAGTTCGAATATTTCTTTGGCTTCTCGCTCTTCATACTGGATCAACTTGATCCCTCCACATCTATAAGAATGGTACTGGAGAAACATGTAGTTACTTGCATCTCATCCATTATATTTGAGTATCCATCTTTTTTTTTCATCTTGAATATTTTTGTTCTCCATCTTTAGGAGCCTCCTGCTCCTATATGGATATTAGATATTGTCTGGTCTTCACCGGACCGCCACCATATCATCCTTTTGTTGTCTAACTTCTGCAAGTTATGGCATAATTTCTTTCTTCTGAGACTTGTAATCTTACTTACAGTATGCTTTCTTGTCACTCTCATGAGTGATCATACATGAAATAAATATATCTTTCTTCAGCCTCTTCTTTGATACTTCCTTCAAAGAAGATAGACACTGAAGTAAACGAGGTTAATTAACATCCTCACAAAAAATCTAACTTGTAATGATAAAGTACAGCAAACAAGATACTAGGAAATAAACATGGAATATTTTTTTGTTTTGTGTGGGGAGGCTCCACAGACTCCACCATTTCTATATCTCTTTCTTCATATCAACTATCTCAACTTAAAGTGCATAATCATTAATTTATTCTAAAGCTTTCTTTGAGGAGGAGATTCCTCTTCCTCTACCACATATGATTGATGTTTTTTTTCCCTTTTCCTGAGGGATGTACTATAGAAAAGTGTCCCAACTTCACAATTGGTGTAGACCGATCTTTAAACATCTTTCTTCTTTGTCCGAACTCTTACGGAGTTAGATTCTTTTTTGTTTTCCCTAAGGAACTTATTTTGTTCTTTTGAATTGTAAGAGCTTCCTCTTCATCGACTATTAATCTCTTATGTTGGTCTGTAATTCTATATTCTTCGTGTGTGCAATCTTCCCCTAACTTATCAAACTTGGGTAACTTGCTTCTCTTGCACACACTCCTTGTGTACAAAAAGGAATCCAAAATGTTGGAAACCCATTTAGGTTGTGGTTACAAGCTCTTTACCTTGTCACTAATGACATCTCCAATAGCTGCAAGCTGATCTTTAATCTAAGAAACTCTCATAAGGTATGATGTGACAGATTCTGAGTTTTCCATCTTCATATTATGAAGTTGATTTCTTAAGGTAAGATTCTGGCTAATGTCTTTGCTTTCATATAACCTGTTGAGTGATTCATACATTTGCCTTGTTGTCTGTAGTTCGGATATATGAGGGATCAAGTGATCCTTTACTGAATCTGACATGATTCTCTTTGCTTTCTTTTCATTCTTTTTATGTTTGGTCTTTTTCTCTTCTTCATCTGGTTCTAGTACACCCATTGTAACATGTTCTAGGAGATCATTCTCGTCTAGAATCATCTGCAACCTATGCTTCCAAGATCTGAATTTTCTAGATCCTTCCACCTGTCTTCTACCCTCATGCTGGTAGCCATTGTTTCTTGCAGTAGAAACCCTAGCCCTTTGGGCTATAGAAATAATAAAAAAATCAAATTTCTTGGATCTGAAAAATGAACTCACCAAACGATGCACTGGACTGAGGCGAGTATGTTGGTACAGTTAGATTTCTGAAAATCCAAATTTTACCCCTTCAAACTTGATCTGCAGATTTCTAGACTGGTGCTTCTAGTTTTCTGGTACTTCTGGTACTCTGGTACTTCTGGTTTTCTGGTACTTTGTGAAAACTAAGGCTTCACTTTCCAGGAGATCTAGCCACTGAAAATGTGCATTGAAGATGCCAAAATGATCCTTGAGGTAGGGTGCACCTTTCTAGATGGATTTGCGGCTGAAAATCTTCTTCAATAAAAAGCCTTAATTTTCATGTACGACAACAGTGACATTTTTCTTTTTCCTGTGAAAGATGCTCTCTTCAACTTGGCTCTGATACCATGTTAAAGTTTCTGCTATTATTAGGTTAATTTCAATTTACTAGATAACAATAACATAGACATGATCATTAAGAGAAACACAATCACAACAGTACACAAGCATTTATTCTGGGAAACCCTCAAGGGGAAGAAAACCCAACAAAACTTCCTTAATATAGATAGCCAATACAATGCCAAGATAATGAACCAAACAACAGAGAATATCCAACAATGAGCAACATGCCTCTCTCTCTTCCTTCATCCGGCAACCGACAACTGCAGCTTCCTTCAAAATTTGCGCACTAGATGAGTGAGTTGAGTGTGTGTGTTCAAATGAGGCGCTGGCCTCTCTTATTTATACAATTTTGGCACGTGTGGAAGTGTCTCTTCACTGGCAGGGCCAACTTCTTATTCTGGGTGGTTATAACCACCTTTAATATATTTTGGGGCCTCTTTAATATATTATGGGGCTCACTTCTTATTTAGCCTATTACAATTAGGGTTTGACCAATCCGCAAAAGGGGATTTGGTCAATTACAATGACCGACATGATCAATCCACAAAAGGGGATTGATCTAATAAATATATTTTATCTTTATCCACAAAAGGGGATTGATCTAATAAATATATTTTATCTTTATCCACAAAAGGGGATAAGAATATTCTTTGCAGTTACACAATATTTTAACACAAAGGACATTGTAGTGACACATGCCATTACCCACTTAAGCATACATAAGTCAAAACCAATTTGCAGCAGTAATAATCTCAAGAATAACCAAGAAACACGATCATAAGCCTTTGTCGGGTCGATTTTGATGATCGAGATTGACCTCTTTTTTGATTTGATGGAACAAATCCCTTCTTGTGCATGTCTAATGGCTTTGTGGATAAGCCTTCCCTTCACAAAACCAAAAAACTCTTGTGTAATTGTTGAAGACAGAAAATGTTTTATTCTATTCATAACTATCTTGGCCATTATCTTGTAGACCTCGTTGCAAAGGGAAATTGGTCTGAAGTAATTGAAAGAAACATGATTGTCTACCTTTGGAATCGTTACCAAGAAAGTTGAATGTATGCTTTAAAATATCTTCCCAATCTTTTAATCTCCTTCATAACACATAGTATATATGAACCAATTATTTCAAAAAAAATATTTAAATAAATCCACATTCAAACCATCTGAGTCGGGACTTTTATATCTCTTAAAGCATGAGATAGCATCAAAGAGTTCCTCCCGAGATATTTCTTTATAAAACTCTCTATTGTCATCATCCTCCACTAGACTAGGGAAATAGGATGGAATCTTAAGCATTTCCACCACCTTAGAATATCGAGGTTCCTTGTAAATATTTTAAAAATGAGCCACCCCAAGGGACGCGAAATTCTAGAACCCTCTTACCTTGTTACCCTATGGATCCATTAACTGCCATATATAATTTTAATTACACCTATGTTTGGCATAATTTTGGAAGAATTTTCATTATTATCCCTAGTCGATAACCACAAAGTCCAACTTTTCTTCCTCCAAGTTTTCTCCTGCTCAACTAGTATAACCTGCCTCTTTGTATCCAAATATTTACCATAATCTATAAACACATGTGAACATGATCTGACCAATAACTACTTATCCCAATCTTCCAATTCTTCCTCGATCTGGTTGGTATCAATATCCAACCCCTTCCTCCTTTCCTTAGCCCATGAATACATAACTCACTTGATATCTTGTAATGACGAAACAAATTGAGAACTAGGATTCTTATTTGACTACAAAATTAAAGGTTTCCAATTATCCTTTACCAGATCTCCAAACTTTTCCAGATTTACCCAATCTAAATTGTGTTTGAATGGGATGCCCAACTTTCCCAAGGATCTATCCAATTCCAGGTAGATCGAGAAGTGATCTAAGCACCTAATCCTGCCAACCTATGACCAGACCACTCCAACCCCGTGCAAGATATTTTGATGGATCAAAAAGCAATCCAATCTTTTGGAAATCATTTCTGGATCATATTGATTATTACACCAAGTAGGTGAAAAGAGGATGGGTTCCATATCCACCAATCCTATCAATTCAAAATTGTTGAGAAAGTAGTTATTTAGAACATCCTCTCTGGGGAAAGAGCCCCATATTTCCTCCCTACTTGTACTGAAGTTCATAGCACCCCCCATTATCAAAGAGTCTAATCGAATATAGGATGTATCAAATAATTGATTCCAATAATATTCTCGCCTGACATAAGGCCCGTAGATATTGAGAAAGGAAAAGGGTCAATCTAACTCACTAAATAGTTCAATGTACAAATCAGACTGCAAACAAAAGAAATTTAAAAGGACAAGATTGACATTTTAAATAGTGATCAAACCTCCAGATATACCTAAAGCATCAATACCCCAAAAGGACCACCCTCGAAGAAACTTGACCAACTCCTCAATTATCGGATCACCACGACCCATCAAATCTTGAACAAAAAGAGTGTTCAACTTATCAAGCACAACCAAACTCTTAAGGGAAATCATTTTAGCCATTCCCCCTAAGCCACACAAATTTGCAGACATAACCTTCATGATGATGGTTCCAAGGGGATATGACATGCTCTAAGGATCCCAAAAATAAGTCTTTATCGCCCTTGAGTGACCTCCTATGAGACCTACACCTGGGCATGTTTAATTGTAGACTTCCTCCCAACTCTAGTCAATATCGGGTCTTTAAAGGAGTTAGTACCCCATTCAATTGAAGGAGTGAAAAGCATGAAGGGCCTTGGCCTTAAATTATAAGGCTCTTGACCAGAAGAGGAAGAGGAGAAACATGCCCCTCCTACAAAATGAAAATGGTGTAACCCCCCTTTATCATTACCCGGAGGACTAGCTGACTCTGTAGGAATCCGACCCAGAACAACCACAAATGAATCAACTAGATCCCTCGCCTCCAACAACTCATCATAGCAGTTACCTTCACTAGAACAAGAAGGAATTGAAGCATAAAAAAGACGAGTGGGAAGAGAAACACTACTACATATGGTGTTGAAGTCCGACACAGTGTTCTGAAGTTACAGACAAATCCACCTTACCATCAGACGTTACTCACTAATTCTCAAAATTTCATTATATGTTTTCTTGCTCCCCCAACATTCCTCGAACATACGACGTAGTTCATTATTCATCGGACTTCCAACTCTTATTCGACGGTTTTCAAGATTGCCAATTCTACAACACTAACATCACCATCGTGACCAACCATTACCCTGTGGTCTACCACTGTGGCACCTATGTGGCACTGCCATATCAACAATTTTTTTATCTCATGGGTATGTTTGGCTCCTAATTGGGCCTTAATTATTCCAACTAGGGGGATAAAAATGTTTGTGACAGACTTATTATACCTGCATTATCTCGATCGAGACATCAATTATGTCAGCTAGGGAGGCTAAAAATGTCTAGCACAGGATTATTATTCCAACTATAACTCGAAACGCCAATTAAACATGAATGGACAAGAGATATGAATGGAAAGTACAAGGATTAATGGATGAACATAGTGAAGATTAGAAGTTTGCATGATGTTGGCAGGCTGGAAAATACCTAACCCATATCAATTATGATGCCAAATAGGCTATCAATGAATTTCAAGTCAAATTGTAGTTAATGTGACCAGTGAAGTCAAATGATGATTGGTCCTTATCGGTACTGCCATGTCCCAGAGTTACCCCTTTGTATAACAAAGGGACACTAGTCCATGGAATTATAAGTATCTTGTTAAGGCTGTATAATCCAAGTGCCCCAGGGGTTTTTCCAGGCGTTGAATCCATTTATGCCTTTAGAAATGCAAGTTAAACAACATAAATATGTGATTTTACCCAAATTTGGATCACCAGATTCAGGTGAAAATGTTAGTTAAGCGTAGAACATTTAGACTATGCCACCATGGGGGAAACTTAGGAAGGATTTAGGTGGTTGGATCATAGGTTACAATACTCTACCCATATGTGAATGATGCCACCAGTCAAAAAGAAGCACTCTGCATCAATGTCGACAGTCTAGGAGGCCCCAAGATAGAGAAAGGGGGAGTCTCCAGTGGCTATGGGAGGACCAAAGGAAATTGACCACATATTTAGGGGAGGAATTGATGATGCCGACAATTTCAAGGTAATGCAATAGTACAAGGAGACATGAGACAAAATAGTTTTCCAGAAGAAATAAATATGAGTTGGTCGAGCCAAATGGGCGTTGAAGGTGTTTGGCCCAAGTATAGAATATCGCGACAATTGATTAGCAAAAAGACCATAACAATTGGTAAATATATACCTGGTTTGTATCAATCTTATCCATGCCCACCATAATACTCTGTCTTAAGGTCATCCCCAATATGTCCCCTGCTCTTTCCCCCCTATTGGTGCACCCTCCATATCCATACCACATTTTGTATCTTCCATTAGACCCTTCAGTGCACTACTAATTTTGAAACCCATTTGCACTGTAAGTTGCTTCAATACCACCCCACGGTGTGAAGATGGTGACTGGATAAAACACCCTTTTGAGTATCGATTGCAGTGGAAGACTAGCTACAACAAGGTAGAGTGTGCCTCAAGTACTAAGAATTGTCTCAAAGATCTAACAACTGGCTCAAGGACATGTGAATACATGTAAAGTTAGTTATGATCAACTTATGTAAGCAACCTATGGGTCAAGGTGGTCCCCATGGGGAACATAATATATAAGGTTATAACAAATGGTTTGAGGACCTGTGAATACATGTAAAGTTAGTTATGATCTTCTTATGTAAGCGACCTATGGGTCAAGGTGGTCCCCATGGGGAACATAATATATAAGATTGTAAGTAGAGAGATAGCAAACAAGAGGCTTGTTAGAGATTCCTTAGGAGGAATCTTCAAAGAGGAGAAATTTGTAGAATTTGTATTACAATGCCCAGTTTTGAAATGGAGATTGTCTCTATGATGTATGTCATGTAAAGATCATTTTATATTTATGAGGAATTAATGGAAGATCAATAATGTTTTTTACTCATACTTATATTATATGTGATGCTTGTTGTGATCTTTAGTGATTATCTGCAATCTTTAAGTGATATTTAATTCATCTTTATAATAATGTCTAGATCTACCTACAAGAAATTATATTTCATGTTTTTTTTTACGAGACAAAAATCATTGTGTTGATATTTCTAGTGGAAATCAATACACATTGATGAGATCCCTTCTACTTTTAACGTTAGTAGCCAATTCCTTTATAGATTGTCTCTATTAGATAAGACTATAGCCTATCCTTATGACTTTGACACTTACAATCATCCTTATACAGGTCACTCTTTAAACAAATAGTTCCACAACTTCACATTGATACTAAGACAAAACCACGAGATAAACTCTCTCTAACTTTACATTAAAAAAAAATGAGACCAAAATTCCATTGATCAAAAAAGATGTAAGAGTATCAAATATGTAGGAGTATGGTCCTTAATCTCATGAACAAGCAAGAAAAATTCCTCCAAAATGAGTGCTTCCTTTGATAATTGATCAACTTTTTCGTTGAATTATCGATAGCCATCATGAGCAAAGGACACCTCTATTTCTTTTCCATAATCCTATTGAAAATAGGCCCCAACTCCAAGTTAGAAATGTCACTTTTACCATTTTCCCAGTCCATCAGAAGTTTGGAGTCACCAAAGATGTGTAGCCTCTTAACCTGTTTGTCCACTGCAACCTTAAGTAGGATCCAGAGTACAAAAAAATTTGCTCTATTGTTTATGCCCAAAACTACCCAATGTTGTATTGTACCTTAGATTTGAGTTGTGCAAGTTGTTGGGGATGCGGTTTATCATAGTAGACCTATTCAAGTTATTTATTTTGAAATTTCAAGTTTAAAAAGAGTAGTTGTGTAAAAGAGTCAAAGTTTGCCTTGTAATTTGCAAGGTCTAAACTGTACTAAGTGACAAATGAAAATGCACATCCAAGCTTGCATGTAGCTCCAAAATTTGTTTTATAATTTTTAAGATGGAGTTATAAATGGTAAATTTACCTATGCATCTAAAGTTCAAATGAAGAACATGAGAGGTTGTTTTCATGCACCTAGAACTGAGATTTCATGTAAACTTGAATGCAAAACTACCTCAGCCTTAATGCACACCCTAGTCTCAATTTTGAGACAAATTTAGTGGTTCAACTTGCATACGTTGTAGTTTGTGATTTTACACTTTCCTATCACATTATATTAGAAATTTCATACAGAAACCCACCTGATGTGCATAAAGGATATAAATTGTCTTCTAAAACCAAAGGGCCAAATTCTAAATGTTGGCTATATGAAACTGCAAGATCTAAACCGTACACTCCAAAAGGGATGATTTATATGCAAAAATCTTAACGACATTTTGTGAATCAAAGGATGGTGGGTTATGAGAGAAACCAAGGTCATTTTTGCATTAAGAGACATAAAAGACTCTTATGTACAAAAATAGGCAAGAGATGACTAGTAAAACCCTCAGAATGCACAACATGTTTGTAAAAAGTAATCCAAGGTTGTATTATACCTTAGATTTGAGTTGTGCAGGTTGTTGGGGTTGTGATTTGTCATAGTAGACCTATTCATGTTGTTAAGTTTACAATTGCAAGTTTAAATAGGGTGGTTGTGCAAAAGATGTAAAGTTTGTCTTGTAATTTGAAAGGTCTACACTATATTAAGCGACAAAATTAAAACGCACGCCCAAGCTTCCTTGTATTTCCAAAAAAAAAAATTATAAGTTTTAAGATGGATTTACATAAATGGTAAATTTACTTGTGCATCTAAAGTTCAATTGAAGAATAGGAGAGGTTTCTTTCATGCACCTAGAATTGGGATTTCATGTAAATTTGAAGGGAAAATTGCCTCAGCCCCAAATGCACGCCCTAGTCTCAATTTTGAGCCAAATTTAATTGTTCAGCTTGCATAAGTTGTAATTTGTGATTATACACCTATCTATAAACTTGTATTGGCATTTTCAGACATAAACCTACCTAGTGTGCATAAAGGATCAAAATTGCATTGTAAAACCAAAGGGCCATATTGTTAAATTTGGCTATATTAAACTGCACGCCCAAAGTTGGTTGAGGTTCCATAATTTAGTATCTAAGTTGTAAATTGATCATTCCAATATTTATAACCTTTTTGTACAATTAGTAGTGCATTCACTCTCCAAAAAGGATTATTTTTATGCACAAAGATTCACGACATTTGATGAATCAAAGGATGGTGGGTTATGAGAGTAAACCAAGGCCAGTTTTGCATTAAGAGTCATAAAAGACTCTTTTGTGCAAAAATAGGCAAAATATGCCTAGTAAAACCCTCAGAATGCACACCATGTTTGTAAAAAGTAACCCAGGGTTGTATTATACCTTAGATTTGAGTTATGCAAGTTGTTGAAGATGTGGTTTATCATAGTAGACCTGTTCATGTTGTTTATTTTGCAATTGCAAGTTTAAAAAGGGTGGTTGTGCAAAAGAGACAAAGTTTTCCTTGTAATTTGCAAGGTCTAAACTATATTGAGTGACAAAATTAAAATGGACGCCCAAGCTTCTTGAAGCTCCAAAATTTGTTTTATAAGCTTTAAGGTGGAGTTATATAAATGGTAAATTTATCTATGCATCTAAATATCAATTGAAGAACAGGAGAGGTTGCATTCATGCACCTATAATTGGGATTTCATGTAAATTTGTAGAGAACACTACCTCGGCCTCAAATGCACGCCCTAGTCTCAATTTTGAGCCAAATTTAATGGTTCAACTAGCATAAGTTGTAGTTTGTGATTATACACCTGTCTATAAATGTATATTGACATTTTTAGACATAACCTACCTAGTGTTCATAAAGGATAAAAATTGCATTGTAAAACCAAAGGGCCAAATTGTTAAAGTTGGCTATATTAAATTGCACACCCAAGGTTGGTTGAGCCTCCATAATTTAGGATTTAATTTGTAAATTGATCATTCCAATCTTTATAATCTGTTAGTACAATTAGTAGTGCATTTACACTCCAAAAATGATGGTTTCTATGCACAAAGATTCACAACATTTTGATGAATCAGAGGATGGTGGGTTACGAGAAAAAACCAAGGTCACTTTTTCATTTTCAACCATAAAATGATTCTTTTGTATAAAATAAGGGAAGAGATGTATGGTAAAACCCTCAAAATGCAAAAATTGTTTGTAAAAAGTAATCCAATGTATTATGCCTTAGATTTGAGTTGTGTAAGTTGTTGGGGATGTGGTTTATCATAGTAGACATGTTCATCTTGTTTATTTTGCTATTGCAAGTTTAAATAGGGTGGTTGTGCAAAAGAAGCAAAGTTTGTCTTGTAATTTGCAAGGTCTAAATTGTACTAAGTGAGAAAATGAAAATGCACGCCCAAGCTTCCTTGTAGCTCCAAAATTTGCTTTATAAGTTTTAAGATGGAATTACATAAATGGTAAATCTACCTATGCATCTAAAGTTCAATTGAAGAACATGAGAGGTTGATTTCATGCACCTAGAATTGGGATTTCACGTAAATTTGAAGGGAAAATTTCCTCAACCTCAAATGCATGCCATAGTCTCAATTTCAAACCAAATTTAGTGGTTTAACTTGCATAAGTTGTAGTTTGTGATTTTACAGCTATCTGTAAACTTTATTTTAGCATTTTCATACATAAACCTACTTGGTGTGCATAAAAGATAAAAATTGAATTGTAAACCCAAAGGAAAAAATTGTTAAAGTTGGTTATATTAAATTGCACCCCCAAAGTTGGAAAAGGCTCCATAATTTAGGATTTGAGTTGTAAATTGATCATTTCAATATTTATAACCTTTTTGTACAATTAGTAGTGCATTTACACTCCAAAAATGATGATTTCTATGCACAAAGATTCACGACATTTTGATGAATCAAAGGATGGTGGGTTATGAGAGAAACCAAAGTCAGTTTTGCATTAAGAGTTATAAAATACTCTTTTGTGAAAACATAGGCAAGGGATGCCTAGTAAAACCCTCAAAATACACAACCTACTTGTAAAAAGTAACCCAAGGTTGTATTATACCTTAGATTTGAGTTGTGCAGGGGATGCCTAGTAAAACCCTCTAAATGCACAACCTACTATTAAAAAGTAACCCAAGGTTGTATTATACCTTAGATTTGAGTTGTGCAAGTTGTTGTGGATGTGGTTTATGTTGAAATAATGTAACTGCGAAGAGCATTCTTATTATTTTGTTATTGGATTAAATCCCCATTGTGGATTAATCATGTCATTATTATTATTTTTATTATTAGGTTAATCCCCATTGAGGATTAACTAAGTCGGTAATTGT
>SNQJ01S0002503.1:77737-90721 GCA_010110895.2 Picea sitchensis
TGTTTCAAACCCTTGATAAGTTATTGTTCTACACAAATTTTGCAATTTCAACGTTTCTCTTAATTTGCTTAAAGAACCCTATGATCCGTGTGTTGCAGAAATGTTAAACATGAGCATCTAATGCCGTAACGGAGTAGAGAGAACGGCCGAAACACGGAGCGCGTCTGGTTCTAGGGTTTTGAGGGTCGAGCACGTTTCCAGCTCTGCGGGTTCTGTGGTTAGGTTTTGCTTTTCATGGTGTAGTGTGGGCGTAAGGGTGCGCGGCCAAGGGTGGATCGACTGACAGAGGGAGGCGGCGGCGGAGGATGCGAGCTCTGCGTCGATATGTTAATGTGTCGGGTGGCCGTGTAAACCTTTTGCAATGGTGGCGGCTACTCTGTGGCGGCGTTTAGGGGCCAAGGCGGTTGCTTGGGGCAGAGTTTCAAAACAGCTCCCCAAACCTGTGTCTGCTAGTTTTGTTTTGCGATTAGCGACGGAGTTTTTGCGGTGGAGTTGGCTATGGGATTTTGTTTGTTGTGGCTGGTTTCAAGTTTCTTTTTGGAGGTCCTTGGATGTGCGGCTTTGGTTTAGCTTTTATCTGGCTTTTGTTGAGTTTTTTTTGCCCTATTTTGTATTTCTTTTTGTAGCATGTATGTTGGGTTTTTTTTCCGATGATTTTCTGGGAATGTATGGTTTTTTAGTATGAGCATGGTCATGATTTTTCCCTATTTACTGGTGAAGAAACCTCTATTGGTGAAAAATTCATTGACAGTTTCATCTCTTTTCTCTGTGTTTTATAACATCTCTTATCTAGAGAACAAATTATATTGATCCTTATTTACTGGTGAAGAAACCTCTATTGGTGAAAAATTCATTGACAGTTTCATCTCTTTTCTCTGTGTTTTATAACATCTCTTATCTAGAGAACAAATTATATTGATAATATAATTACAAAATTTTACCGTTAGAAAAAAGAAAAATCTGTCTATCTCCTTCGGAAAGTGTTCATATGCTATGTTGAAAGGTGAATAATAGGTAGTGCAGAAATTTTTGTAGCAAATTCAATTTTTGTGGCATATTTTTGTAGCAAATTCAATTTGAAGGAGCATTAAGTCTTATTGCGTTGACAAGAACAGCAAAAAGCACCGAGCAATAGTGTATCTGTTAGAATATTTATAAATAATATTTTAATTTTAAAGTTAATGTTTACATAGAAGTTAAATGGATAGCAAATATTTTTTTAAAAGAAGAAAGTTGTTGTTGTATATAATTATTTGATTACTTAGTTTGTAAAATATATATATAGATTTATTTTCTGTATTTGAATTGGTTATATATATATAATTTGATTATGTATATATATTCGATTTTTTTCATATGTTGTATTGGTTTTTGTATCCCTGGAATGGTTAAAGTGTATCTCAAATTTTGCAGGGGAGAGTGGGTTGGGGACCGCAATTATATATATATATATTAAAAAATTTAAATTCACCATAAACATTTGTAGTTGCTTCAAGCTTGTAAGCATGACAAACTATACTCTACAATATTATGCACAACCCTTACACTTGTCAATTCTGAAAAAAACTTAAGCAATTTAAAAAAGGGCGGAGTGTCATTTCATTATTGGCTGCTAGACAAGAGCAAAATGCACTTTAGCTTTAAGAAACTTAAGTGAGAAATGTCTCTATAGCAGTGTTTCTTCCTCATATTTCTTGTTAATGGGGATTATGTTAAAACTTAAAAGACGTTACCTGTTTTGCAGATTTATATGGCTAAAACACTATAAAACACTTTGGTTCTGTAAAGAGATTAGATTCATATTTCTGATTAAGAAGTTGATTGAATAGGAATTTATTCAAACATTTAGTACCAATCGAAGTCACTACTATCTTATTGTTTTCACAATGCTTGAGGTTGGGATGGTGGAAGTACTATAATTGAATGACCCCTGGAAACTCACTGATTGTTTTCACAATGCTTGAGGTTGGGATGGTGGAAGCACTATAATTGAATGACCCTGGAAACCCATGTACAACATGTAAAAGATGAGATGACTAGAAAAATGAGAAGAACAAGAGCAATAACCACAAGGATCGGCCCTTTGAAATGTTGCATTTCTCATTTTTTTGACATGGAAGTTTTGCTTGTTGTAACCTTGATGTTGAAAATACAATATTTAAATCACCAAAAACCCAAATCAAAACCCATCACAAAACCCATGTTTTGAGTTGCAGCCGATTTAGATTCAATGCAATACAAAAATAATAGATGGGAAAAATGATTTTATTGTCCAATCATCAATTTCCATGATTGTCAAGATTGAAGATACATGCTCGGAATATCCCCAAAATCTACCCAAAAAATCCTTGAAATCTGCTTGGAATATCCCCAAAATCTGCCCAAAAAATCCCTGAAATCTGCTCAGAACATGCTCGAAATCTGTTTGGAACGTCCCTGAAATCTACTCAGAACATGCTCGAAATTTGTTTGGAATATCCCTGAAATTTGTTTGGAACATCTGGAGGACGGCCAGCAAGTCCCCGAGTCCCCAACAATTTGGGTAAGTTTCCTAAGAGTCTCCAAATCCCCAAAACGCGAAGACTACCAGTACGCAGGTTTTTTGGGGCGGACTGGTCCCCTTGCAACATAGATTTTGACTGGTCCCCTTGCAACATAGATTTTTTCTTATTTAAATGAAATTTTATATATTATTTGACTATTTAATTTTAAAAATATATACACATTTTTTCTCTCCTTTATATTTTAACTTATAACATTTTTATAATATTATGTTTAACAATAAATAACATAATCTTTTAATCGTTTAAGTTTTGGCTTTTTGGATATTTTTAGTTTAATTTTACTAGAAATCCCCCAAAAATAATTGGATATGTAGATGTACAGATTTAGGATTCAACCAAAAAAACAAAATGTAAAACAAGTTAAACAAAGCCTATTGTTATTGTTAAAATCAAGTTCAGCGGGAATCAACACTAAATCTCATTGGATATGTAAATGTGCAGATTTAGGATTCAACCAAAAAAACAAAACGTAAAACAGGTTAAACAAAGCCTATTTTTATTGTTAAAATCAAGTTCAACATGAATCAACATTAAATCTCATTGTGTAGGTCGATCTTATTATACTGGCGGAGGGAGGTAGTATATAACAATGAGTTAGCATTGGCTTTCATATTAGTTTTATGTTGACTTAAAAAATGTGTATAAATTTTAATGTTGAACATAACAAATACAAAAAATTATTTTTCAATATAACAAAATTAGTATTTTTATGACCTCTGATTGGTGATAGTGTTATTGCAACCTTCACTTCATTCGAGGTTTGAAATTATTTTTGACATGATTATATATGAGTGTCACTTTCTTATAAGCTACAACTCTATTGATAAAATAATTTTATAACAAATATAAAGTAAAAACCATACATATGTTCATATTAAATTAGCCCCCTTTCACAACTCCCAAAACACATTGAATGGAGACACTTTACCCATCAATTYTATCTAAACCAAGTCACATGAAATGAATCCATTGACCTATGAAATAAGACTATTTTTATTATTTTCTTTTCTTATTTTTCCAAATATGTAGTTATGAAACCATTTTTAATTCTTTTGATAAGTTACCATTGACCTATGAAATAAGACTTTTTTTTTTTTTCAAATGTGTAGTTATGAAACCATTTTTAATTCTTTTGGTAAGTTAATTTATAGCTACGGGGTTAGAAACCCAGCCTGCTGCACTTATTGTTCTCTGCACTTGTTGTTCTAGATAGGACATTAAATTCTTAAAAGTCCAATTAATTACTGATAGGCAGAACTAAATAAAGTTGGGTTCACAACAGCTTCGATAGTGTTCACCAAAAGTGTCGCTGATATAAGAGGTCATCCATGGAACTGAATTAAATTTTTGAATCAACTTACTTAACATTTCTATTATTAATTCAGTGCTTTAAAAATTAAAAATCTATTGATAGTTCGTGTTGTTTTACTTGTGATGGTTTGTATTTTGTCAAAGTGATTTCAGGGGTTGAAACTTCTATTAAATGACAATAAAATTTCAGATTAAAGACCATCGGCTTCCACTGTAAGTTCCCGGCTCATTCTACAGAAAAATAAACAAAGAAACAGCTAAACGCAGGCCATTATAAGTTTTAGGTAAAGCTTTTTTAACTAGCACTTTATGATGTTACACAAGTATCCGTTGCATGCTTCTTCAGCGGACTGACTCTTATTGTCGATGTTGAAGTTTCGCTGTAAGTATCAACACCTATCGAGCCTCGAAGAGATCTTTACGAAAGGAAAAGATTTAATGGCATAAGTGCTAGTGTGAACCAGCCATGCGATCTTTCATGAACCAGGATCTTATCGCTCTGGTCCCTTCCATTATGCTCTTTATTTTCTTCATCCAAGTGATTTGTTCAAGGTCCAAAATAATTAAATTGAAAATCATTACAAAATGACACGTGTCAAAAAGTCTCTTCCTATTCCCGTGATTTTTATTTTTTTAACTTTCTACAACTAACGAACATGATTCCTTTATATGATCGGATTACTTTTTGCAGTTGTGCAGCACTTGATAAGACGAAGAACACCCAATACTTTCTCCCACAAGGTGGGGACTTGCTGCCACAGTGGAATGTGCCTCTTGGCCAAGGTCTCTTTACGAAATCAACGTCTCCCTCCATTCCTAGACAATGTTTTACATTTCTTCCCCCTGGGCCCTTTCTCCAACAAGGCGGCTAGTGTATGAATGTGCATGTCACTCAAGTGTGCTATTTTGGGAAAGCGACTTATGTCCCTAGGTCCTTTCTCTAACAAGGTGGCTAGTGTATCCTCCATAGAATGTGCATGTCAATCAAATGTGCTATTTTGGGAGATCTTGAGTTCAATTTCAAATTACACAAATTACAAGTATGCCATAATAACATTGGCATAAAAAGAGAAAATAATAAAACATAATTTGAGCACAAGTAACATAACTACGTGATAATTCAAGGAGAGAAGCATGTGGGATGTTGATGTTGGGAATTATGATTGGAAGAGGAGGTGAGTGCATGTGAGTGGAATGTGTATCCAAGTGGGATGTTGATATTGATGGGATGTTGATATTGAAGAGGGGAATTATGATTGGAAGAGGAGGTGAGTGCATGTGAGTGGAATGTGTATCCAAGTGGGATGTTGATATTGAAGGAGGGGAATTATGATTGGAAGAGGAGGTGAGTGCATGTGAGTGGAATGTGTATCCAAGTGGGAGGTTGATATTGAAGGAGAGAAGCTTTTGGGATGTTGATGTCCTCGTCACGATGGGGAATTGTGATTGAAAGGAGGAGGTGATAAGAACACAAGATGAGTCCATGTGAGTAGAACGTGTATAGAAAGAGAGTACACAACTTTTAAGTTAGACATGCTAGGTGTGGTTTAGGGACATTTGAGAAAAACTGCACTAAGGAAAGATGAAAGGTCATTATGAAAGTTGAAGTAACATGAATAAGTTTGAAGATCTCTAGAAAATGTTAAAGGGGCGACTATACATTTAAGAGTTGTTGGAGACGAAGGAAGAGGTGGGGAAGTCGACAATGAGTGAAGGGAAGAAATACTAGTTGTCATTTGAGTTGAGTTAGTTACGAGAAGGAAGTCTATGATAGAGATAATAATCTAGAGAGTAGACAACTGAGTCACAGTAGAATGCTAAGGCACAATTGTAATTCTATGATGTACTCACACTTCCGTAAATGAGAACAAATACACATAGTCCCTTATGGCTATGTGATCTATGTGTGTCTTCTATTTGTGAGTTCTCAAACATTCACCTTGTAAATTATATCATTGCTCTATCTCATGTATTGCACATAACACTATACTTCAAGTCCAAAGTGTGTTGAGGTATTATGTGATGTTGCCCCACTAGATGTCTGTGATGTTTTATTGGGCCAACCATATATGTGGAAACACTATGTTATTTATGAGTCTCGACCCCGTAGTGTCATTGTTACTCTGGGGGGTCATCTCTATAGGATACCAGAGGTAGTTCCAACTATTGTCCCACCTAAAGAGTGTTGTAAGGTGGTATCTCATATTACAAAATTCAACTTCTTCATAGTCAGTTCAAAAGGTGAACATAAGAACACCGCAACCACTGCATCCTTAGTCCAAGCACCTTTTGTCCAGCAGAAACAGGTCGAAAAGATTGAAGCATAGCGCAATGATTCCTTCTGCACACAATCATCTCATGTAGCCAGACTGATTAAAAAGGTCCAACCCTTCCATCCACAGGTTCGTGACAACCTTCAACAAGCTAAGCAACACAACTTCTCCAACAAGGCAAACAACTCATCAAGATGCAGATTCAACAAAAGTTTTTCCCTCTCCCTCGGGCACTCAATGCAATGGAGACCATTGCTTCCTAAGGAAAGAGGATTGATCCAGGTGGATATCAGTGGCTACCCACCTATTCCAACTGGCTCAAAACAGTCTTCTGGCAATTTACTATTTTTAGCAGTTTTTCGGTTCCTATACTTCCAGGGCCATTTTGAGGGCCGGAATGAAGTTTTTTCGGGATCGAGCACCTCAAACATAGCCAAAGGCTCTAATTGAGTCCTCAAAATGAATGTCCTCGACGATACCTTTCTAACAAGCTATCGTGTGCCCCAAACGGAGATCGCATGGCAAAGTTACGCCTCTGGCAAGTTGATACATCAAACTACCCAAAACAGGGTCCACAAAACTGCTGGCTTTTCATCTTCCAGGGTTAGGGTTTTGGATTTTCTTTATGTTAAAAAGGCCTTTAGAGCCTCATTGTAATCATCTTCTTACGAATGCGAGTAGTTGTCACAACTCTTCTCATAGATAAGCTGCCACCATTCTAGCGAGTCTTTCACTCTGTATTTTTACAGTTTTGTACATTTCACTCATTACTAGAAATTATGTATTATTGTATCTCTGTGTTTATGGTTATATCTCTGATAAATATTTGTTATATTATTGGATATCTAATATATCTTTGTACATTTATTTATTATATCTCCGCTCTCATTTCATGTCGAAAATAATCCGGATCATTGGTGGATACCTCCTTCGTTGATGGAAAAACAAAAAAGTCTTTAGAGTATGTGATTTAAGGATATGAACAAACAATCAAGATAAACCACATTCAATGTGATACGATAATGAGTGTAAATCCATGTGTGTGTGAGGGTAGGTGTTTGACCTCTGAAAGTTGGTTTCCCTCTATCATCAAAGAGATTCATATGTTTAACAAGCCAAGTTAATTTAAGTGGACGTAAGTAA
The DNA here is from genome assembly GCA_010110895.2 of Picea sitchensis. Lineage (NCBI taxonomy): Eukaryota > Viridiplantae > Streptophyta > Pinopsida > Pinales > Pinaceae > Picea > Picea sitchensis. The sequence goes on from SNQJ01S0002503.1 coordinate 85,029, forward strand.
AACTTTAATTTTTATAGAATGGAGTGGAGAAATAAACACACCCCTACATTTAATTAGCTTCATCTTTACTAATAAAATGAATATAATAAAATGAATATAAAGTGGAGAAATAAACACACCCTACATTTAATCTAAGTTTCATCTTCACTAATAAAAGGACTATTTTCATGCTCTTACATTTAACTCAAAAATCTTTGAGCAAAATATTTTAGAAGTGATAGTTCCATTAATTTTAATATATAATAAATTTTAGCAATGAAATAAGGGGGGCAATAAATCTGGCTTCCCAACAAAAAAAAATAAAAATGTAATATTGTACATGATTCCTTTGCTAGAGCTTGAACTATGACTAGCCTAAGACACTGATTTTGTTCTAGATATAGATCTAGGCTAAAATCGCCTTCCTTGCCTTGGAGTATGACCATAAACTATTTTTAATTGGCTAAGTGTTTATCTTCCTCGAATATAAGGGAACACAATGACGACCCAAGACTTATAAACATATGGGAAGAGTAAAAATTTACTCCCCAACCACTAGTGGATTATCATAAGTGACCGAGTTCTATTGATACATAATAATGGAACGTTGAAATCTTGAGATTGTACAAATAAAGGCTAAAATAAAAACTTTTCATTAAGTCTTAAAAAATATTTCATATGGAATTTTCTAAAAATGTCACTTTTGCATATTATTATTAACTTTTATTTACTAAAAAACCAGAATACAAAATTTTCCTTTTTAAATTTTTTTATGTAATGTTTTGATTTGATATGAAAAATGTAACCATTTTATTTTTTTTATCTAATTTCTTAATTTCTATATTTAATAAAAAGTTTATTTACTCTTTCCATTTTAATATTTAATTAAAAAATTAATTTATTATCTCAATGTGTTATAATATATTCACTTATAATAAAAATTTTGTCATGTAGTAGCGAGCGATGCCCATTCAACGCAGTGGTTTCAGCGGCGAGGGTTTAGCCCTGACCGCTCACACTCTTGCTTGTGGCTGCTCTGCATGTGCGGGGTTCGTTTGCAGGTTCTTCTCCAATAATGGTGGCTTCTTCTCCAACAATGGTGGCTTCTTCTCTCATCGGTGCTCCTTGCCTCGGATCTTCTACTCCAGGTTTTAGATCTAGCCTGTCTGAACCCTCTAGTGGGTCGCTAGGGAGCCTTTTCAAGTGCTCTCCCTCTGGTTCTGCTGCCTTCCATGGCAGCTCGTTCTGTGATGTTGTCAAGAGGAATTTAAATTCTTTGTCTTGTTTGGTGCAAGAGGCTTCGAACCCTTCCATCTCTTTGAGGAAGGACACCATTTCCAAATTAGCTCGCCTCAACTCCACGCCACTCATCTGTCGTTTTAATGGCCTCTGGCCTCATCTTGTTAATCTTCACGATTGGATTTCGAGATCTTGGCTATCAGTTTTGAAAGGTGATGTCTTCATTCACCCCTGTGCTCAAGGTTTTTTCATTATTGAGTTTGATCTTCAAGAAGATAGAGATTTGATCTTTAGTTCCGGCCCCTTGTTCTGGGGTAGCTTTGGTTTATGTTTGAAGCCCTGCTCTCCTTCTTTTGATCCTTCGAAAGATTCGTTATCTTCAACCCATGTTTGGGTTAGGCTCCCAAACTTGCCCTTGCATCTTTGGGGCTTATCCTCTCTTCGTTCCATCGGTAATGCTTTAGGAAGGTTCCATTTCAGATGCCCTAAAACAGAAAAATACAACATCTGCACGTATGCTTGGATCTGTGTAGAAATGGATTTCAGCAAAGGGTTTCCGACCGAAATCATCTTGACGGGGGATAATTACTCGTGGACTCAAAAGCTGGATTATGAAAAAAATGCTCTACGATGCCGAGCTTGTTTTTCCACGGGACACTTGGTAGCCCAATGTCCCAGGGGTCCTAAGAAAGCTCAAAAACAACGAAAATCAACCCGGTGGGTTGGATCCCACATTGATCATCAACTTATTTCCAAGGATGTTTCTTCAAATGTTGCCCCTCCCATGGAGGGGTCCAAACAGGATCAAGCTAGCTTCGCTCTCTCCATTGGGGACTCACCAGTTCTAAACCCTGCTTTGGATGGGTCAAAATCTGAAATAGAGGATCTCAATGTCACGCCAGAGATTATCGAGCATTCTGAAATGCAACAAGAAACACCTCATAAGTTTGCGAAAAAAAAAGATTTAGATTCTCCAGACTCGGGTAAAGATAGGCAAGCTCACCCCAACTTCATTCCTTTGGCAAGTTGGGCAGATGAGGCTATCAAAGCTGAAGCATTAGTAGTTCAAGCTAAGGTATATGAGATTTTGGTTTAGGAAAAGCATGAAGTTTCACATCAAGACAATCCAGGAATCATGGGCATCTCAAATGCCCCAACATCGACAAATGAAGATTGGATGGAAGTCGGAAAGAAGAAGAAAACACATGTACCCTCAAAGCCAATGGTCACACGAAGTCAGTTAAAAAGGCGAGCTCTTCCCCAACAAGATAATTTAGATGATGTAATGTCCCCCACCTCTTGAAGAAGAGGTTTGGAAGACTTAGTGGTCTAGGTGTCCCCACTGGGCCATAGTCTCACACTGAGGGGAAAGGTCAACAAGTTTAAGGTTATATTCTTAAGTTGACTTGATAAAAAGGTGAAAAAGACATTAAGAGATAACTCAACAGAGAAATAGAAGAGCTGGAATTGGAGTTAGGGTTAACTCTAGGAGTTAAGTTAACTCAACAGGGAATTAGAGGAAAAAGTATAAAGAGAAGGCTAGGGCGCACTTCTTGGGCATTCTGGATTTTGGTATTTGTTTGTTATTGCCTTGAGCATACAATTTGGGGGTTTTGTTGATACAAACCCTTGTGAGCAACTTAGTGGTGAAAGATCCACTCACCTTGTTCCACAACTTGGTCTCGGGGATGAAAGACTCCTCCACACCATTCTACCACCATCATCTATCCACCAATAGATTCAAGGGAGCAACATGGCMGTACTGTTTGTGAGTTTCTAGCAAGGGCGCACCATCCTCAAGAGAAGAGTTCGATCCAGCTAATCAAGAGGAGCGTTGGGCATTCCATCACTTGGGTTTTACTTGTAGACACCTCACCATCATTTGGAGGGCTTCTTCGAAGAGTTATCATCACTACTTCTTCAGTTACAGTTTGGGACGACTTGGAGGCTAGGGGGGACGTCCCATTACTCACTATTTCTCATATCTAGGGAGATCTACTCAAGATTTGGATCTGAAAYTTCTCCCACGGGGTTCCCATAGCCCGATCTATATTCTTGGAGAGTTTCACACCATTTAGAGGTTTCCTTCTTCAGGGACGAATTGCCTAGGGTTCCAGGCATTCAKGAGGGCACAACTCCCTTARCAGATTCAATGTTTGGAGAGGTTGGCATTGGCAGTTCGGCCTCAGACTTCTGGAAGGGGATCTTATCATCTTGATCTATCATATGGCCGAGTTTGGACTCGTTTAGAGTCTTCTTGCAGCAGGGCCAAATTATTGAGGGTTTCAATCTTCTATTGGAGCGTGGCATTATTCAGCTGGAGGGTCTAGCATTCAGATCTTGTTATATTGGTCTTCATTTCTTATTCAGCCTTTAGAGGCTTATTTTGTATCGGTAGAGCATTTTGTAGCAGCTCATATCTATTGTCTTTTCGACCATCTGAGGATTGTTCCAGATCGACTATCTATTGTATTGGTTTCATATTGCTCATAATAAAAGGTCAGATATTTGCTTGTGCTTCTATATCTTGAATGTATTATGATTTTCATGTGATGAATGAATCTTGTATGAATGCACTTAATAACTGGATAACTCAATAAACACCTGCACATCAACAAATCAGTGGTAGTTAGTGATTCCAAGCAAAAAATTTGGCTTGGGATCATTACAGATGAAGTGTCTCTTCACTCTTATCCTCAAAGTCTTTTTCCGAGTGTATTCAGTGAAGTTGGTCTATCTGAAATTGTCATCCGAATATTTGAAACATTCATTCGTAGCTTGTAGGAGTGGTTCAATTGAGGCCTCATATTGACCCGAATTTTAAAAGACTTTGTAAACTCTCATCAATTTCAATTGCACCATTTTTGATAATTCAAATTTCCCAGTTTTTATTAAAAAAATATATATATATATTCACTTATAATACATATGAATTGTGAAGATTGCGCGAACCTTCTAATCCCATTTAAAGTTTAAATAATTTATTGTAACCTACTCTCGAGGGATAACCGCTACGTGGAAAAATTATGGTGTATATAAATGCATATTAAGTTGCGTTAATGTGGAGCACATAAATCGCACAATAAGATACAATGACAATGATCAATAGGTTGCATTATTCCTCGCCCAAAACAGATCAATTCATTTTTATAAATTAAAATTATTCTATTTTTAAAGAATATTGGCGACAACATCCCCTTGACTATGACTCGTGGAGACTCGAAAATGCCGTCCATACATGATAAAGTCTTCTACGGAATTCTGAGCCACGAGCCATGCCCTAACGTTTGAGGTTCGATTCTCACTCTGGTCCTTATTGCGCTTGCAGTGTAGCGCATATTAGCAAGACTGGTAGTATCATAGGCTGACAAATAGTCGTGGGATTCGCTGGGCTAACTTGCCATCTCCTGCGATTAAAGGTTAGTTAGTTCATGAATGTTGGGGATTTTCTTCTTCAAATTTTACGGCTACTTTTAATTTTTTTTCACACAGTCCGATTAAGCAATGCTGCAAAATTTGAGGCTGAACCGCATGGAAGATCATGTTATTGTAAATTTGAGGAATTTGTACATAATTCATGGTGTTGTTTTAATGGATATTTTATTCATCCGAGCGCTGTAATGCAAATCTATCATCATGGTAAATTTTAAGGATTTTTGAACCTAATTGATCTGCACATTTTTAAAGTAAGATATCGTTTAACAGATTATATTAAATCAGAAGCTCTCGAACAATTCTTGAACTTGTTCGCCGAATTAATAAGGTTTCTGTTACATACTATAGCTGAATTCCTTTCATTTTTAATTTGTTATAACTGATCGTTCGATAAATAGACCATTACCATATCGCCATTTGGATACTGTTTTTCTGTTTTCTTCATAACAGCTCTATCCTTGTAGGCTTCAATAAGCTGTTCAATCATTTGATTTATCTGTACTGAAACAAAATAAGCTTTTTTTTCAATTGCCCGGTGTTTTTTTAACCCCTTTGCTAAGCGATTTTTTTCCTTTTTAAATTTCTTGTCCAAGTTTTATGTTTCAAGCCCATGATGACTTATTTTTTTACACAAATTTTGCAATTTCAATGTTTCTCTTAATTTCCTTAAAGAACCGTATCAGAAATGTGAAACATGAGCATCTAATGACGTAGGTCGAAAATCTGTCACCTCCTCCTTGAGAGAGTGTCCATATATTATGTTGAAAGGTAAATAATGTGCAGTGCAGAAATTTTTGTGGCAAATTCAATTTGAAGTAGCATTAAATATTATTGTATCGCCGAGAACTGCAAAAAACACCAAGCATTACATCTTATTTATAAATAATAATTTAATTTTAAGATTATGTTAAAGTATTATAAATAATAATTTAATTTTAAGATTAAGGTTTAGTCAAAGGTTAAATTGATGTAAATTGATGTAAGAGACTTTTTTTGGTTTGTGGAGCAAGAGATTTCTAATATGTAGTTATTTGACTTTA
>SNQJ01S0002503.1:112945-144852 GCA_010110895.2 Picea sitchensis
TGTTCACGACCCTCTGGGTCTTCTGCAGCACTCATTCTCTTTAGTCACAGAATGGCAGGACTAAAGCTTTGATAGCACTCTAATGTTCCTGACTTGGCTAGTCTAGGAAACGTTGCTAATGTGTGTGTAGGATTAATCGTTTAGAACATATAAATGATCATACAAATAACAAATGCGACAAAGGACTGCAAAGTTTATATTATGATATCTCTGTGGATTACAAAATGGTCGAATGCGGCTGAATAAACTGACAATACTCGACTAGATCAGCAGACAAAGGATCTTAGTTGGAATACAAATAAGCAACTAAAAGATAATACCCGGAATATGGGAGCACTGCGGAATCAATGGATGCGTTGGGACTATGGCAGCTCTGACGATAATTGTTGGAAGTCTGGAAAGTTCGCCCTGGGAGCTGTACTTCTCGGAATGGCCTAGAAACTGTCCCAAATGATGCACCCTGCTCTAGTCCTCGGTACTGGTAACTGTCGGACCCTTCTGCTGGTGAGTTTGGACCCCGAATGGATCCCCCTGGGGGAATGCGCCCCTCTTTCTCTGGCAAAATGCGTCCTAGTGATTCCACCGTCGGAATCGGACGAGATGTGTCTCAAAATGACCGCCTTGGTCTACTGGGAAATGGGTCGAAAGGGTTTCCCTGAATATGGCCTGATGCTCGCTCTGGAACCCCAAATGTATCCGCCAAAAGTGTCGCACGTCCTAGTCTGGAAAATGTGCCCCAGTTGATTCCTCCGTTGGAATCTAATGAGGAACCAGGAAAAAGATGCGCCTTGCCTTCCTCTCAAATGGGTCGGAGGGAAATCTCGGAATTCTCCCTAGATAGGATAAGTCGACTAAAAACCCTCTCAGAAGCTGCGCCCTCACTCTAGATGAATGCGCCCTTGCTGTTGAACACTGTGTAACTGCTGCTAAAGAATGATGGAACACCGAAATCAGCCAACTGGTGTCTTCCTCCTGGAATCCACTACTGAACTATCTCTCATGAGATGCGCCTCTCCTCCTCAATGACAAGTCATAATCTGCATAATGATGAATTAGGTCGCTGACCCTTCCTTTATAGCTTTCCAAAACCCTAAATTACTGTTGAAACCCTAATTCACTGTTGACTTCCAAAACCCTAAATCACTGTTGAAACCCTAATTCACTGTTGACATTTATTTTTAGCCCATACTGACTTAAAAGCACTTTTTACCCTTTTTAGCTCAATGTCAACTTTCTGAATATAACACTAGTGACTGAAGTGACCTCTAGTGACCCTGTTTACCCCTTTCTGGCCCTGGCTATAGTCTAACGGGGAGGTTTAGACCATTAAGCCTCCTCTCTGGAGCTCCTATTTGGAAAGGGACATTACAAAGTATATCAGGTCCTGCACTGCCTGCGCGATTTTCAAACCAGCCACTAAGAAACAGGACCTATACACCCCTCTCCTACTCCTGACAGGCCATGGGAATCCATCTCAATGAACTATTGTTGGGCCTCCCGTCCACCAAGCGGGGCAATGACTGTGTTTTTGTGGGTTGTGGATCGCTTTTCTAAGATGGCGATTCTAGCCGCCTGCAAGAAGAGCATCACAGCAGAGGCCACTGCCAAGCTCTTCTTTGAACAAGCCTGGGTACATTTTGGAATCCCACAAACCATTGTCTCATATCAAGACAGTCGATTTCTCAGCACATTTTGGTCAAGCCTCTGGTCACTGCTGGACACCAAGCTCACCAAATCCACGGCCTTCCACCCCCAGACAAATGGCCAAACCGAGGTCGTAAATCGAATGATCTTGCGTATCCTATGCATGTATAATTCCAAGCACCCTCGCACATGGGATGAGAGTCTCCCCTGTGTTCAGCATAGCTACAACCAAGCCCTGCATAGCTCAACCGGCCATAGCCCCTTTCAGGTGGAGTTGGGATTCCAACCATTGGGTCCCATAGATGTTGCACTACCCCTTGCGGTCACCTCGACCAACTCATATCCTGCTCCAACTGAAGTTGACAAAGCCATCCGGTTCATTGAGTGGATCAAGCACATCCGCCAACAGGTTCAGGATATCCTACAGAAGTCCAATGACAAGTACAAGCAACGCCATGATCAACACTGAGTGCCACATAAGTTTCAGGTGGGCGACAGTTTGGTTGCACTTGCAGAAAGAGCACCTTACAGAACCCCATCAGAAGCTTCGCCCACTCCGTTATGGGTCGTACACATCACCAAGGTTGTGGGTGATAATGCTTTCAAGCTCAACATTCCTCCTTTCCTTGGCTTGCACCCAGTGTTCAACGTGGATGTCCTTCGACCGTATTTCCCACCATTATTGGACACCTCAAAGATAGCAGAACAGCTGACACCAACAGAGCTCAACCTCGACTGCATACAACAGGCATCCAGTGATCAGATTGTGGACAAACAAATCAAGGGCACTTGCTAGCAAAGGATCCAACTTTATCGAGTTGTCAAAGCAGGGCAGCTCCTGCACCAAGGCAAGTGGCTCACTCGGGGCCAAATTCAGTAGAAATTTCCTCATTTGATGGGGGAACTCAATGCAATGGAGACCTTTGCTTCCTAAGGGGGGAGAATTGATCCAAATGGATGTCGGTGGCCTCCCACCTATTCCAACTGGCTCATTTTGGCAGTTTTCCAGTTTGGCAGTTTTTTCTCTAGTTTTCGGGTCCCTGACTTGCGAGGCTGTTTTGAGGCCCTAAACAACATTTTTAAGGGCTCGCCACAGTCAGAATGACTCTTGATAGATAGCAGCAAAATGTGTAGTCCTCAGATAGACCTTTCCAACGGGCTATCGTTCACCTAAAACGAAGATCGTATGCAAAAGTTACAACCCCGAGAAATTGATGTACTAACTTACCCAAACAGGGCCCACATAACTTTTGGCGCTTCATCTCCTAGGGTTAGGTTTTTTGGATGTCTAGGATTTTTGACATTCCTGTTTATTGTAAAAAGGCCTTCAGAGCCTCATTATAATCATCTTCTTGCGAATGAGCGCAACCGTCACATCTCTTCTCAGAGATAAGCCACCACCATTCTAGCAAGATTGTTTCCGCTGCATTTTTACAGTTTTAGCTTATTTCCTTATTTAATAGAAACTAGTTTTACTGTATACCTATTACTCTGTGTTAAGCATCTTTTGATAATAATCTGTATTCATTTCGTTCTGCAAATATATTCTGGATCATCTTTCCACTCTTGACTTTGACTTATATGGGTTGTTAGAATTAAAGAGATGTGCTCGTTTTACCATAAACAATATCACTATTGTCACCCAACCATAGGCATGCAGCCACCCCCGAGCACCATAACCTTTTCTAGATAGAATGATTCTGGAAGCAGCACTAGTACCAACAGATAACCAAGAGAGCTCATCTTTCTCCAAAGATAGCTAACCAAACAGAAAGTCTCAAAGCCACAGAACAAGAACAATACTCAACTGCAGTAGTTGCAGTTGCAACACTTGCACTTACCAAGAATACCACCAAGAACACCACCAAGAGATACTAGAGGATAGGCGCACATCTTAGGCTATATAGCGCTAGAGAGAGAGACCAAGAACCATCCCAGAAGATCCACCTTCCATCCTTGTAGTTGCAGCTCCAAACTTGCGCAAAACTTGACTGAGAGAGTGCGTGAAGTGTGTGTGTACAAATGAGCTAGATCATCTCTTATTTATAGTGGTTCTTGTCACTTGTCTAGGCCAACTTGTCCTTTTAGAATCTAATACTCTAATATTAATTATTTTACTGAGCCGACTTGTCTAGCCAAAGGTTACACATGGAGGTTAATACCTCCCGCAGCTACCATAATATCAACACTCCCTCCTAGCTAGGGAGGTATTAACAGGTAGCATCGTCATAGCCACACAAGCTATATCATGATCACGTAAATCAATTTACAAGCAACATCACCACTATCAGTATCATCTGATAGCATCAATTGCATCATCTCTCGAGGCCATACTCTGTGTAAGTAATCGGGCATGATGTTGAATAAGTCACTCACTCAACAGAGTGATACAAGGACCATTCTTCTAATCCAGACCTACGTCCTAGAAGAATGATTGTCCCAACAAATGTTGAATGTCCTCAATGGCTCCAATAACGATCCTCTCCGTTGCATCATCTCTAAGTTGTATGATCATATCTAATCTGTACTAGCATGATCATATCTAGCATGATGCAAAGTACCATCTACATCATCTCTAAGTCGTACTAGCATGGTGTCAATGCACCATCTCTAAGTTGTACTCGCATGATGTAGATCAATGCCTCTACATCATCTCACTATCCATCTAGTTGGAAATCATCTCCAACACTAGTGGTAGTCTCCATGGCAATCAGAACAATGCCATCCAATAGAACACAACTGTGTCTATCCATAGTAGTACACAACTACTGTCCAGTGGTACACAACCACTCCTAGTAGCACACAACTAATAACTAGTGACACATAGTCACTACCAGTGGAGCACATCCACCACAATAGTATACAGCTACTGTCCAGAGACATACAGTCTCCACAACAATCATATCATCTGATATCAACAATGTCATGATACGAACTGAGTCATCTGAGCCACTCTTTCACTCACATCTGTGAGATCTGGAAGAGCATCTGCCCTTGGAAAGTTAATCATCAGCCATGGGCTATCTGGACTATTCTTCCCAAGCATAGAAGAATAATTGTCCTTGATTTTTGAACCCGGACCATTCACCTAACTAGGCCATTATTCCGGCACTAATCACAGTGTAACCTGGAGAGAATGAGTCTACCCTAGGGAATGACTGTCCCTAATTGTTGAACCTGGACCATTCAACCTAACTGGGCCATTCTTTCGGCACTAATCACAGTGCAACCTGAAGAGAATGAGTCTACCCTGCGGAATGACTGTTTGGACCATTTCCTATAGAAATGACTGTCCTGCACCACCCTCCTACATCGGACCATTCTTCGAAACTACTCACAACTATGAACTTCGAAAGAATGACTGCCCAAAAAGGCGGACCATTATGCTTCACCACTACTCAGAGTGACTGCCAAGGAGAATGATTGTCCTAGACCATTCCCCCACACTGGCCACAAGGAGAATCACTCTCTATGGTACATCAACAATCTATTGGACCATTTTCGTTACGAAAATGACTATCCGCTCTGGACCATTTTCTGAACTGGAAAATGACTGTCCGTCAGAAATCTTGGACCACTTTCCAAACTGGAAAGTGACTGCCCAACCTAGACAATTTTCCAAATAGGAAAATGATTGTCCATAAATCAATAACATATCAGTGTCCCCTCCCAACCTAGGAGTAATCACTTCCTTTTCCAATAAGGAAGTCACCTCCACAAGTCCCATCTTGTCCCTTAAGTATGCAAACTTCTCATCTTGGACAAAGGCTTTACCAAAATATATGTTATCTACTCATCTGTTGGAGATATACTGGAGAACCACTTCTCCCCTCTGGACTCTATCACGGAGAAAATAATACTTGATCTCGATGTGCTTCGACCTGTCATAGAACACCAAGTTCTCTGAAAGCTGCACATAACTCTGATTATCACATATATCATGGTAGAATCCAGCACCTGATCAGACAATCCAGAAACCAGCTTACGGAGCCAGACTGCTTCTGTACAAGTATCACAAGCTGCAATATACTCTGCTTCTGCAGTGCTGACTGCAACAGACTTTTGTTTCCTGCTAGCCCATGATATCGTGGCAAAGCTCAAACTAAAACATATCCAAGAAGCACTTCTTTTGTTATCTGCACTCCCTGCCCATTCTGAAACGATAAATCCAAGCAGTTGTATATCATGTCCACGAAAACATTTCAAGGCATGCTTTGCAATTATTCAATTTTCGTGGCTAGGTTCCACCTGGAACTATTTTCACAGCAAAGCAAATAGTTTGTTGAGTGTTCTCCAAATACATCAACGAGCCATTCAATTGTCGATACAGGAAGAGGTCTACTGGATCAGAGTCTCTCAACTTCTTCAGATCCCTCATCATGGGAGTTTTCCATGGATTTGTAATCCATTATCCAAGGCTTCTGAAGAACCATTTCGATACACTTCCTTTGTCATAGGAAGTTTTCACCACGCTTATATTGTACATGAGAGGCTCTACACCAAGTTGCTTGAATCCATACAAGGTCTTTTTCCATCTGCATACATGGGTCTCTTTCTGGTATACCTCAAAACCTTGAGGTTGCTACATATGCTTTTTCTTCAATTACTCTGTTGAGAAGAACAATCTTTACATCCATCTGATGTAAACTCCAACCCATGGATACTGCAAGAGATATGATGGCTCAAGTAGAGGTATATCTGGTTACTGGAACAAGTTGTCATCATAGTCTTCTCCCTCCTTCTGGGAGAACCCTCTAGCCCTGAATCTCACCTTGTATCTATCAATGCTTCCATCTTCCATTTCTTCTGCTTAACTGGCAGTCAAAGATCCTCAAGTGTTCAAAACTTGGCTTCTTTTCTGGAGAAAGCTTCTTTTGGAGGCATGTTCTTCAACATATGATAAGGACTTCTATTCTGAACATATACGGCTGCCATAGCTGCTTTTCCCCATAGAAACATGGATAGATTTTGTTCATTCATCATTTCCTTAACAGATTCTTCAATGGAACGGCTCTTTCTTTCTGCCACATCATTTTGAGGGACAATTAGCTCCCTCCTAATCCAAGTTGTTTTACAAAGAGGCAATGAGCTTCGTGGAGGTGTATTCTCCTCCATTATCGAACCTCAAGATCTTTATCTTCCGCTTAGAATTGGTCCACACACATCTAAGTGAATGATGTCCAAAACTCCTTTTTGCCTTCCACACTTCCATTATAATTGGTACTTAGTGAGATCACCTGCCTCACCACTTGATGGAGTCATCTGCTCCATGTTTGCAACTGTCACTGTAGCTCTTTCTCAGAGCTATCGCCTGTGACCTGCCCGAAACAAGAACAAAAATATTTCCAATAGCATTTTCATAAAAACATATCTATGGTAACAAGGATGGTAGTCATCATAGAGTTACCAAGGTAACCTACCTGAGAGCAAACAAGAAATATCTCTTTAGAGGAGATGTTAATTCATTTTGCAATAAGCATCTATATCAATAGTATTCACATGCCATCAAGTATTCATTATATCTAGCAGTAATAGAACCTTTCAAAGACTGCTTTCACAATTTGTAATGTAGCAACTATCACCCTTGATATATACAAATTGGAAGCTTAACAATTTAATCAAACCTAGAAACTGAAGCCTCAACTGCTATGGAGGGTGCGCTTGTTCCTCTGAATGCACTGAATCCAAGATTACAACTTGGACAAGGTCTCTAGTACTTTCCCTGCAAACACATTCATGTTTTGCTAGATGATATAACTTGGATAGCATATACAAGTGCATAACTTTGAATTCTTGTAGCATCGTCCAGCTTATCTTCCAATCTGAAACTAGATACCATCTTGACAAGAAGAGATTAGAAACTGAATCAAAAGATTCAATGATTAGAACAAGCTAGAAACTCTAAAATTTCAACTTTGACCACAAAATCAATTTGACCAGAATTCAACCTTTGACTTTGACTTTGACCAATCAACCTTTGACCTTGACTTTGACCAAAAATTCAAACCTGACGTTTTTGCTAGTTGATGGTACCAAGAGGTGCGCTAGGCTAGGGCGCACTAGGATGTCAAGGAATTAGGTCAAACGCTTCATCAGAAGTGCCTGAACACAAGGGTTAGGGTTTATTGCAGTTGCATAATCAGAAAACCTAGCTGCAACCGTAACTAGTGCCACAGCGAGCTTAACAAAGAACTGTCGCACTACCTTCCAGTGGTTAAACTGTCTTAAAGGTGGTGTCGGCCCATAACCTGTTAGAATTAAAGAGATGTGCTCGTTTTACCATAGACAATATCACTATTGTCACCCAACCATAGGCATGCAGCCACCCCCAAGCACCATAACCTTTTCTAGATAGAATGATTCTGGAAGCAGCACTAGAACCAATAGATAACCAAGAGAGCTCATCTTTCTCTAAAGATAGCTCACCAAGAAGCAGTTGCAGTTGCACTTACCAAGAATACCACCAAGAACACCACCAAGAGATTCTAGAGGATAGGGCGCACATCTTAGGCTATATGGCGCTAGAGAGAGAGACCAAGAACCATCCCAGAAGATCCACCTTCCATCCTTGTAGCTGCAGCTCCAAACTTGCGCCAAACTTGACTGAGAGAGTGTGTGAAGTGTGTGTGTACAAATGAGCTAGATCATCTCTTATTTATAGTGGTTCTTGTCACTTGTCTGGGCCGACTTGTCCTTTTAGAATCTAATACTTTAATATTAATTATTTTACTGAGCCAACTTGTCTTTTAGGGTTTCTACACATCTGTTTAGGGTTTCTCTTACTTCCGAAATATTCTAATCTAGCCAAAGGTTACACATGGAGGTTAATACCTCCCACAGCTACCATAATATCAACAAGGGCATCCTTCATCTCTTTTCACTTTCCATCGCAATCCCCCTAGGGCCACCCAGGATTCCCCCCTTGTGGTGATTTTATCATCGCTAAAGTGAGGGGAATGTTTATCTAAGGTGATAGAGGGTAAATACTCTCGTAGTTGTCACACCTTTGTGGTTTGAGTTAGGCTTTGCCCAAACTACAATATGTGTGATAACAGGGACCAAAAGCCTCCCAAAACGGGGAGGTATGATATGAAATGCATCACTATATGATTTGTCATCTATTTTGGTACTTTCTAAGTGGAGAAATTGGAGTTGGTTTGTCAAACCCATATCAAGGGCAAGTCCTATTTTGGTGATTTGGTGTATAGAAACTTCCAAAGCCCATTTGAGGCATTAAATGAAATTTTGGAGGACCAAAACTTTGCAAAACAAAGTTTGCAGCCTCTCAACATTGTTATACACATCAACATCTTTCCAACAACGTAAAGATCACCTCAATTGAAGTTTGTATGAGGAAGTTATGCCTCCCACAACTTGCAAGTTGACTTATGCTATTGACCACCATGGTACAGAGTGGATGCCACATCAGCTCCCATTACTCACACATGTGGAGCTCATCACGTGTGGACTTTCAAAAAGATTCTAGAGGGTCCAAAACCTTGGCAATCAATAATCACCCTACTACATAGCATTAAATGTTGTGTGAGGCCACGTATACATCGTCGGATTTGAAGCAATTCAAGTTCGACAGTGTATACATGACCCCACACAACATTTAATGCTTCGTAGCAAGGTGGTTATTGGTAGCCCCAAAACCTTACCCTTAATCAAGAGTTGAGGCATGCAAAACCCCTAACCCTAACCCTAGACGGCTATCAAGACATGATGAATACCAAACCGCAAGGAAAGGATGGGGTTCCATTATTACTATATTGATTTCCTATACCATAGTTGAGCAGAGCAAAGTAGTGGAATATTGGAGCAAAATAAAGGAAGTAGGAGACCCTGTAGCAGCAATATAGGCCACAATGTCCCTGGCAACTCCATAGCGAATTCACCTTTCTTTGTATTTGCATTTCATAACTGAGAAGAAAAGAGCAAGGCATAATCCTCACCTTCTTATTGGGTTTTCCCATACTTGGTTTCCCAAGGTATATCTTGTGTTCATTGAGTGGATAATTTGGTATTTATTTTAGCTTTCTTTTATTCGAGTATTTGATGGAAAAACTAGTAATATTAAATCTCAATCTTAAGAAAAACATTGCACAAAGAGTTTGTGGAAACTTATGTTGTGATGAACTATTCCACTGGAATATCCATGACAATTTATAGATCAAGATAAGATAAGATAATTTTATTGATGTCCATCGAATAACCACAAAAGTAGGTCAATGAAACTAAAAGGTACAACTAGTGTAAATATAATGTGGGAATGCAAAACCAAATCCTATCAATGCTAAAACAAAAATGATAAAGAAGTACCTAGCAAAAAGCAAAAAGTTATAAACGAACAGTTTAGCAAAATGATAAGATAGTGCGAGTACAATGATACAATAAGAATGCTAGAGACAGGGGATCGCGGTGTTCAACAAGATAGAGAGAGGATGTCAAGAACTGTTGAACCTGGTGGTCGAGGGCACAAGAGGGGACCCAGATGTGGGCTCATCGTTGGAGTCGTCAATCACTATGAAAGGGTCGATGCAAAGGCAATTAATATCCTCCAGGGAGTGACCAAGACTAAGGGGACCTAGTTGTACAACCCTGGGGGGAGCGTAACAGAATTTGACAATTGTGTCCAATTGGAATGCCAATCTTCTAGTCATCCTCTTGTCCAAATTATTAAAAGTGTTGCCTAGATCAACCATGATCTATACCTTCACTTCTTTATTGTACCATATGTTGTTTATGTACCGAGTCACCCCAACCAAGTGTTTGTGCTTAATGAAATCAAGGATTCTTCCATGTCACACCCTCCTAGTAGGAGAATGTTCAATTGGTTATCATCCTTTATGGAATTGATTAAGTCCTCGGGACACTCTAACTCACCATGGAAACCCGAGGACATGTGCGTTATGGGTTCTACTTCTTTTTCCCCGTTTTTCTTTTTGACTTCATGGGTCATTTCATCCTTTGGAGTCCTAGGATTGATTGAGTCCTCTATTATGACCTAGTCCTCTGGAACATATGGACTTTGCTACTAGTCCTTAGCCAAGGGATCTTGCAAATGAGGTCCCACATCTTTGTAACATGCCCATCCACTTGTTCAATGCAGTGAGTGATTATGGGATTCTCCCTTTTTGCTCATTCACCTTGCCTTTGAGAATATTGTTGAACAAGATGGGACAACATTTTGTGTATATTATCGATCGCTTGTCATTCTTGCTTGTCCTTGGTGCAATTTTCTTATTCTCGTTTCATGCTATCCACACCCCTTTGGAATTCGTCCCATGGTAGCTTCAAATTTCTCACATCATCCATCTTCTCGCCTCTATTCCAAGATCCTTTAAAACTTTTTGATGGCCCAAATGACCAAGAATTTTGTGTTGCCGAACACCATAGAGGGGTTCAAATCCATATATATATATATATATATATCAGTTGGATTGTGGTCTAGCAGTAACTTAGAGCGGTTGTCGTGACGATGACCTAGGTTCAAATACTAGCAGACATGTTCCCACCCTGTGGTCTATTGCCAAGTGTGGCAGCATAGTGGTTGTGATCCTCCTTGTAAATAGGACCATTATGTAGGTTAGTGTCTAATTCATATCCTTGTGAACGGCATAGTCTGTGATTAATGTAATAGTTGCCAACTCAATACCAGCACCCCCTTTTCACAATAATTGCATGAGAAGAGGGGTAGCAGGTGTCGGGGGGTATCATCATCCATCCCAAAGGAAAAACTGAAGCAACCTATGCATGGGGCCTAGGAAAAGCATCTAATAATCAAGCTGAACCATATGCCTTGCTACAAGGATTGCAACTAGCGAATGAACTCCAAATCCATTCTTTGATTGTAGTAGGAGACTCTAGTGCAATAATCAATCGGATGATCTCGAAAGCCCTTCCAGCTGATTGTACTATTACTTTTATCCTAGCTCGGGCTCACAAGGAGGTTGACAAGTTTCAAAAGGTATCCTTCCATCACGTTTCAAGGGAGAATAATCAACAAGCAGTTGTGTATGCCAATGAGGCCTCCAAGCTAAAAGAGGGGATCATTAGGATTAACGAGTCTATAGGGCACCAAACTATACCATAACCAATGTGTATCAAATCTGGTCGAGCGATAGGCTGCATTAAATTTCTCCATGTCAAGGAAATAAGAGCCTCCACTTCAACACATAGTAAGTCTTATGAAATGATTAGGGTACTTTTTCGTCGCATGCTTGACATCAAGGAGCAGCACAAATTTGAAGAAGAAGCCGGTGTATATCATTTTCACTATGGGATAATGGATTTGTGGCGAGGCAGATGTCCTAAGGAACTTGGATTTTGGCTCCAGGGCTTCAGTCACTGGTTGGAACAAGGAGTTGGCGGTTACTCTGCGATTGTGCGCTGGACTGGCCTGGTAAGCTTTAGCCTTGATGGCCTCTCTAGTGGAATTCCGTTTTTGTCTCTGTTTCTGTGTTTATATATCATTAACGGAATATACCAGCTGGAATCAGAGTTCTGTTTGTCTATAATGGCTTGTGTTATTGGAAATCATTTCTCGAGCAGATTAGGCTATGACTGGGGGTGGTTCGGCATTTTAAGGGGTTCAGGGCTTTCCAGCTATCACTATTTCAGTGTAATCTGGGAAATTCTGAAGGAAGTTCCGTTGATCAAAAGAAATCTCATCTGGGTTCTCCTTCTCTGTTTGCTATTGACTTTATTCAGGAATCCTGGTTTTCTGTTTGGTATTGGGTCTGGCCTTTGTTTTGCTTCAATGGACCACAGGGATCTGCAAGAAATAAGAAGGGTGTTGAGGAACCATGAAGAGAAAATTCAGTGCAATAGGTCCTCCCTCTTCTCAGTCACTGTAAAGGTGCATGACAATGAGCATCAAGCTGTCTCTAAAATTGCTTCAATTATGGGCACATTAGTTCAACAGAAATATCAGATAGCCACTCTAGAGGCAGAATGTAGCATGTTAAGGAATATGGTTCTGCATTTGAGTAAGGGAGCAAAGTCGGGGAATTCAAATCAAAGAATGTCAGTCAGCTCAGCCCATGGGGAGTTAAAGGAAGAAGAAATAGTGCACCAGCTGGTGGAAGATATGGAAATTGGAAAGCAAAACTCAGTGCCATCAAATCTCAGCCTGGATGAAATTGTTAGTTGTCATGTGTTTTATTGAGCATTATACTTTTCAAAGTTATTAGTATAATAGGAGTCTTTTATAGAACTTATAGCTGCAGCAAGAACTGGGGTTTTTTGTCCGAAGACATTTGCAAATTTTGCATTTGGCAAGCAAGGCACTGTCACTTTTTGTTTAAAATTTCTGAACATGAAGTACATGTAACTCTGCTGTTAGCTTGACAACAGCCTTTTATAATTTTAAGTCCAGAGTTTCGGTTTAAAAAAAATAATTGCATGAGAAGGACTCGAGTTTAGCCTACAAATGTATACGTGTCTATGTGGATTTGAACACAATACTCAAATTTTAGATAGAAACCAAAAAGGGAGTTCAATTTGAGACTTTTCGTAAGTCCTTTGCCTCAATCAATAATAATCATCCGCCTTAGCAAAATTAATAATGAAAAGTAAGTTCTAACACTGATAATGGAATCTTTTGCCAATCTTCTACAGGAAAAAACAGTTCATTGTTCTTTATAGTAAGACACGAAGTTTAGAATATAAAATCTTGACTAACGTTTTAAAGAAATTTTGCTAAACTGGATAACTGAAATTTTGAAAACTTGATTAACATATAGCTATAAATAGCTTCAAGATATTCCCTGATGAAGCATGCTGCATGGTTGGGAGATGCTAAAAATAGTTTAGAAAGGAACCCGAGAAGAAGGGCGAAGCGGGCGAAGATTTCCCTTCAGCATTATAATATCATGTCGTTTCATGTGAATACTCTAAAAACAGTTTTATGACTGAAATTGTCACCATACATCTAATTTTGTAAGGGCACTTGTACACATAGCCACCTGGCTGCGGGTGAGAGTGGATGTGAGTTTGTGTTTTATCCCTGAATTTTGACTACAAGTCTATACATTTTACATTTATCTATCCGTGAGAATTTGTGGGTGTGGGTGTCTAATGTTTGCTTTTGAAGGGGAACAGAGTGGAATTATTGATCAGCTGTTGGCAAATGCGCCATTAATTACTGAAACAAGCCATCTTATATATAGATAGCAGTATAGTGTACTTTACCTATATTCCCATGTCTGGAAGCCTGACTTGTAGAGGAGATAATGAAGGGGTTCCCAGTAGTTAAACGTTTCATCGCAGTCGTGGATGAGATTCGATCTGGCGCTGACGATTCTGGCCAGTATGAGGACAATGAATGGTATTCCCCATCCAATTTCCATGGAAGGCTCGCCATTTGCAGATCTTCTTTGTTGGGGAGGAAGATCGTCTGCGTCTGAAGGTTCTGGGGTTGATTGAGGGCGACGATGCCTCATCTCAAACGACGAAGAGCTCGCCATCTCCCACGAAACAATACTAAACTGATCAGCCGTGCCACTAGATATAGAAATGACTGTGTATATAGAAGTAATGCTCAAGTATTCACTGCCCTATTATCGAGTGTCATTTGGTCTATAGCAAAGACTCGAACTATGTGACAAGGTTCAAACACGGTTTAGGGTGGGAGTGGGACCATGACCTAAAACATTGTCTTTACTCTTTCACTAATATGTGGGGGTGGGGGTTAGGGGCATGACCTAAAGATTGCCTTTACTCTTTCACTTTTCATATTCATATTTAAAGTTTGTGGTAATTTACTTTTATCCTTTTATCGTAATTATATTTCACTTTTCATATTCATATTTAAAGTTTATGGTAATTTACTTTTACCCTTTTATTGTAATTATATAAGATTTAAGGTTGTAGTTTTAACTGTTTATTTAAGTTGGAGGCAGGTTGGAGGAGCGGCGGGTTTGAGAGTCGAGTTAGGGTTTTGTCAATGTGGGCTATGCAGCTAGGTTTTGCTAGCCGCATCATTGGTTTCTTCTTGGGGAAGAGCGTGTGCAGGCATAAAACTCTTCCAGGGCGGGCAGGATGGGGCTTTCAGAGGGTTTCGGTCGGCGCCCATGGAGGATACAGGTGGCGGCGATGCAGGCATCCGGGTGGAGCGTCTTTGTATTGGAGCGAGAGGACTTGTCTGGGGGGTGCAGCCGGTTACATGTTTGGCTTTTGGCTGGAGGTCGGTGGAGCTAAACTTCCTGCGGTCGGGATGGGGCTTCAGAGGGTCTTGAACGGCGACGGTGGAGGATCGGGTGGCAGTGGTGCAAGCATCCGGGTGGAGCGCCAATGTATGGGCGCGAGAGGCCTATCTGCAGGTGGCGTCAGTTTTCCTACGACTGTTGTTAGGGGCCGAGGAGACTGCAAGGAGCCGCGTTTTTTCCGAAGCATTTTCATGTGCCACACTCTGCCTAAACTGGTGAGGCTTCTTTTTTCTCTCTGGGTTGCCTTCTTCTGTTCGAGGGATCGATTCCGGGTGGAAGATAACGTCGGAGTTTTGGGGTGGTGGTGGCTTCGGGGTATTTGTTTGTGGTCGGTTCCTTGTTTTCTCATTAGTATTTTGGACCCTCTTGACCTCTCCCTCCTTGGCTTGAAGAGGGTTTGGACCAGAGCTTTGAGGTCCAATTTGGGGGCGTGCGGTGATTTGGTTTACACTTTGAGGTCATGTTGGGGTGTGCGGTGTTGGTCAAACACTTCAAGGTCCTTTTAGGACGTGCAGCTACTGGTTTAGCTTCTTTTTCTGGTTTCTGTTGGGATTTTATGCCCTGTTTTTTATATCACTTGTTTGGAGCCTGCGTGTTGGGATGTGTTGTGTAGTATGCTTATTTTGAGCATGGTTGATAACTGCTATGGACTCGTGTGGGGTCATGAAGATGTAAAAAAATATATTTTCAGTAATATAATGAGCTAATTTTATGTTGGAAAAAAAAGTGTTTATTTAAGTTTATGAATACTTTATTGTTATATAAGAGTTAAGGTTGTAGTTTTAAGTGTTTATTTAAGTTTGTGAATACTTTATTGTTAAGTATGACCATGCTGGTCTTATTGTAGATTGTGTAATTAATTGTTTGGAATTTTTTATTATAATTTAAATATAAATATGTTATGAATTGGTTTTTTTCACGCCATTTATATTAATGAGAAGGAAAATTGGTATTTTTGTTTTAAAATTTGACAAAAATCATTTTGGATTGATGAAATTATAAATATCAAAAGTTAATGTTACTTAATCTAATTTTAGTAGGGATATTTGAGGGTGTTAAATCCATTTTTGCATTAAAAACAACAATTTCATTAATCAAAAATTTTAATTTTGTCAAAGATTGCTTAGCCAAATTTCAATGATGGAAAACTGAAAAGGTCGACAAAGTAGAATATTTAGTCGTCTTCTCTTTCTACATCATGTGTTACTTCTATCATGAGCTTCGTAGATGAAGCTTGTTTTTTATATGTATGTTCATAGTGTTTACTTGTTATGTGATATTATTTATTGTTACTAAATCAACCTAGATTTTCATCAAAACCGTGGATTTATCAAATATAAAAAAGGATCAAATCCTTTAAAGTGTAAACTTTTTTTATAAATATTATTTTACTAAAATATATTATTTTTTAATGTAAAAACCCACGCCAACCTTATCGCTCATTTATGACACTTATATGTATTGTGGCTTAGTGATTAAAATAAGGCACCACCCTGCAAAACAAACTTACATTCAAACCCTAGTGAATGTAAAGTCCTTATATCGCTCATTTATGACACTTATATGTATTGTGGCTTAGTGATTAAAACAAGGTTGCATGGCAGCATATACCTGCCGCTATGCAGGGATAATAAAATAAAACAATAGTTGTACTGAATCCACCGCATGCGTCAAGATGAATAACAAATTCATTTGTTGAATATGGCAGGCAAACGTCATCTCATTAAATGACGTTGAAGATCCTTCCGCAGTCGTTGAAGATCCTTACGCAACCGCGGGAATAAGAGATGAATTTGAACAACAAATCACAATTTAGAAAAATGTTTTAAAATAATTAAAAAAATCAAATTGTGATGTTATACCTTTAAAAATGCTCAAAATTATTTTGGTCAAACCCCAGCTAATAGACGATCAATAGCATATCCAATACTATATACCACCCCAAGCGGCAGGTATAATAACCAATATCCCTTCACATTATTTTGAATGATCTAAAAAAAACCCAATTTCATAAAACATTTAGATTATACATTGTAAAACGCTTGAACTTATATTTAAGATTAACACTCAAAATTTGTAATATAAAAATAAAACTTATATTGAAGTTTAACCCTTAAAAAAATTGTGAAAAAAAATATACAAATGCCATCAACTTTGAATTGTACNGTACAATTGTCATCCATTTGAATCCTACCTACAAAATATTATTTTATTTTATTTAAATGTGCCTAGGAAAAAGGTACCCATTAAATGAAAACAACCAAAAAAATAAAAAATGCATATCCATGCCAAAAAAGAAAGGGTTATTCATTTAACAAGATGGGCCCCCAACTTTTGACAATATATATAAAAAAATAAGAAATATTTATTACAATAACATTGGGGGAAGTGAAGGCAGCAATAAGACTTCAAAGTTTTTGACCAATAAGATATCACATAAATGAGATTTAAAATTTAAAATAAATAATTATTTTTTAAAACTTTGGATAAATGAGTGTATATTTTATGGTCAACCATGAACTAATAGAAAGTCAAGCCTAACTCAAAGCTATATACCATGCCTATGGACAGGTATAATAATAAGGCACCACCCTGCAAAAAAAACTTACATTCAAACCCTAATGAATATAAAGTGCTTATATGTTTATGTACGTTAAGCAAGATATTTAACTTTATGTAATTAATTTTCCTCCATCTAAAAAAAAGTTTAACACATATTTAACCAACCAAATTAATTTAAGCCAATATCTTATTCACAATATTGTATTTAAATTGCCTTTATCATTGTAAGTTTGTAAGTTTGTGATATGTTAATACAATGTGTCTTCATGTATATTTTTTATAAATTTAATCAAACAAATAAATATATTGAAAATTGTGATATGTTAATACAATGTGTATTCATGTATATTTTTTATAAATTTAATCAAACAAATAAATATATTGATTGAAAATATATTAAAAGAATATGTAATTTTTGATGAAAAGCATTTTCTCTTTTAGTGTTCTTTGTATATTCAAATTAAATTCAATTTCAAAATATGTGTCACAACATCGACTTTCTTAACCTTTCAAGCCATCAAAACTATGGTGATCTTAGAACGTTTCTCTTAATGTTTTTCAAGAACAAAAATAAAATTCTAAAGAAATCCAAGTAATCTCTTACTTTTCTTAAGGTTCAATAAATCAATTATAGTCTCAATCATAGTTTTTAAACTTGGACTCAAACTTGGAATCGGTCAAGGGTTAACTCGGACTTGGACTCGTATTGACTTGTACCGGTCTAATTTCAATGACTCAGTTTACTAAAAATACATAAAATATTTAAATTTTAATTAAAAATTTATATTTTAAAGATTCCAAAAAATTATTGAGTTTTTTTATGAATAAATGAGCAATGACAAACAATGTTCCACCATCGCTTATATTGGGATCCTCATCATTAGTATCACCATTTTCCTCTTGTCTAGTCTTTGCATGTACCTTAATCCTCTAGGGACATTGGTCAACACCACCCAATTTTGTTGAAACTACCTAATCTAAGCCTTATAAGTTATAATATGGTAGAAAAATCCTAACATGTCTAATTAATTATTTTGGTTTGGATGAAGGGTACATTTTTGCGAAGGCTATGATAGAGGAGTTCAACAATCAATAACACCAACATCAAGGTACATAAAGGGATTGGTGTTCTTGATTAAATGTCAATCTCATACCCTCGTATGTGATAAAATCCAATGAAAATGTTGCAGTCCTACCATTCCTAAAACCCTGAAAATTGTTAAGTCTTTTGAAGTCTAAATGGGATATGAAATTCTACTTTCTCCATATAAAGCCCGATGAGGTTGGAACC
The DNA here is from genome assembly GCA_010110895.2 of Picea sitchensis. Lineage (NCBI taxonomy): Eukaryota > Viridiplantae > Streptophyta > Pinopsida > Pinales > Pinaceae > Picea > Picea sitchensis. The sequence continues at coordinate 131,654 of SNQJ01S0002503.1, forward strand.
ACTATCAAACATCTTGAAACAATTAATGGTAATGTTAAAAATTTAAATAAAAAGGCAAAAATGAAAGATAAACATACATGTAAAAGTTAACATTTCCTTTATCTTTCATTTTTATCCTTTTACTTTAAGAATTTAACATTACCATCAATTGGCAATATTTTTTGTCAAACCCTTTTCAAAAAAACTGAATTTTGTATGTTGGTAGGTTCACTACCTACTCGAACAAGTCAGTACAAACTCAGCCAAGTAGGGTCGGTTTGGTATTGAACTGGTTGAGTCATGTTTTGACTCAGCTAGTTCGGTACCAAACCGACCCTCCAAGCCAAGCAATAGGTCAAGTTAATATAGTCATTGATCAACTTAACCGAATTAACCCAAACTAATTTTCAAAACATTAATCTCAATAAACGTTAATCATCATCATCATCATTAATTTTTAAACAATATTAACTATAATATATTTTATAAATTAAAAAAAAAAATAGATTGATTTCCCTACGTTATAATAAAACAATTTATAAGCCAAACCTCTTAACAATGTAATTTCAGATCATTTCTATATAAATTTCTTCACTGTCGCTTCAATAAATAGGATGTTCGATGGCAAACACATTGAAGTTTAACTTGTAAGTGTTTTTTAATTAAAATAAAAATAATAACATATTACATCTTGCACTTGAAAATCATTACAAAAAGAATAGTGCACACCACATGCATGCAAAAAAGCAAAAGGAAACCATTTCTAAATGTTCATGCTAAAGTGAATAGCATTTTGTACAAAACAAATCGTGCAGAATATATGTATGCAAAAAGCAAAAGGAAACTATTTCTACATGTTATGTTAAAGTGGATATCATTTAAACAATAGAATATTACAAAATTGGCGGGGTGCCATTTAAAATCATTAGATGAGCTTAGTTATGACCATATACCTTAGCATCAATATACATCTTGAGTGGGCCTAATGGTTAAGAACATGTGTTTCCTCTTAAGAGGTCACAAGTTCAAATCCAGAGGAGGTAGGGTATGTATACCTTCGTAGACGTTACCAGTAAAATCGTTGGGCGAAGAAGGTCTCATACACCAATTTGGTGTCTGGCTTAGCCGTGACCTTAAAAATAGATTATTACTATATTAAATTTATGAGAAAATTAAAAAGCTCTAAATATTTTTTAAATAAGAAGTTAATAATATTTTTTTAAAATATAGAGATTACATGTTAGTAGTGTTGATTGAGTTACTTAAATTAAGAAAAAACATAATAAAGATTTAAGAAAAATAATAACCAACAAGCATCCAATTAGCCAAGTGCTCTTCAATCTTTCATATTAGATGTACATTTTATTTTTATTTGTAAAGATTTCTTGTTTTAAATAGATAATTATAATATTTAAGAAAGTATGTTATAATACTAATAATTTAATTTGTAAATTGAGTTTAGATCGGGTAGTTGAGAGTAATGATTGTTATCCTCTCTATCTAGGTTCAATTCCCGCAAGTGAAATGTTGAGCGCTTAACGAGCGAGAATATTATTGTAATCGCTTTGATCCCTGTTGTTAACTGGCCTTCTACCCTAAAGATTCTAGGGTTTACCCTAAGTACCATCCTTGAAATGAGGGGATTTACTTGGGGGTTTTCCCTGGGCTCTGTAACCTAGAAAAAATAATAATAATTTAATATAAGGTCACAATGTCACGAAACACCAAATTGGTGTATAAGACCCCTTGGTATGTGGGAGAAAGCACCTTCTACATACAATGATATAACTACTTAGTTTACAAAGGTGTATATGCCCTAACTTTCTCTAGATTCGAACCAATGACCTCAAAGAAAGGAACACATATTCTTAATCGTTAGGCTCACCCAAGCTGTATAGATGGGAGTTTTTACAAAGATTTGAGTAGCCTAAAAGTTCTAGTAAATATTATTAAATTTGTCCTTTTACTTATAATTGTTGGCACGACAAATTCCTAATACACTTGAAGATATTTTTCAATACATGATTCTCAATTGAATGTCTCTTAGAAAAGTACAAATTTTTTGTTGGTTATGTGATAGCATTCAAAGTATTTGAAACAAAGAGAATTAGTGGTTTTGATATTTCCTTGATCATAATAGGGATTTGGTCAACAATGTGTTGAGGCATGTTACCTCTCAAAGTCTCACTTCTTGAGATGAAGTCCCAAAGCTCAAGCAAGGCTTTGGAGGAACTAAGAGGGAGGTCAATGTCACCTCATCAACCCTCTTCACACTTTAGGTTGGTTCTCCTCCAACAAAAAGGAGGCTTCCCTAAATTAGGATTGCCAGAATTTTAGGCAATGAACCGCAAAGGGAAATGAAGAGTAAATTTCAGCAAAATAGTTTTATGTGTTAAGTAAATAGAGTGAATGAATGGATTGGAGACTAGTGCATTTTTATTAGGGAAATGGAGTCAAATCAATGCTCAATGGGAGGTTGCCTTATTGAGGAGAGGAGAAACCATATGGCTGCAAAGTACAAGCTTAATTAACCCTTTCCTTGTGTCCCAAACTTCAAAAATTTATAAAGGGAGACTACTAGTGTAGATATACTCCATTGGCTATGAAAATTGTACCTATCAAGAAAGGATTACAAGTACATACAACCAAGTATAGAGAAACATGCATAAATATAGAACATCCCAATGATAAATATAATAGAAAAGGAATGTTGTTACCTCATCCAATATTTCATAACTATAATCCAAAAATATTCCATCAACGTGAGATAGCATAGAGATTTAGAAGATTTCTTCATCCATTAAGCAATTTATCGATCCTCGATTACATCCTACGAGTGTTCTACTAAGCCCCGAGGGATTTCTCCCAAGTCCAACCATACCAAATGAGGGAGAGAAAACCCTTATATAAGTTTGAGCTCAAGTCCTTTTACAATAAACAAGTAATTGTTTTCTTAGATTCATTTGTTCTCCAAAGAATACAGTAAAATATTACATTTCTAACCAACTCAACAAACTCCTAATGAAAAGTAGGAGTTGTTGGGATCCACTTTCTTCTCCTAGAAGAAATAATAAAATATACATCTTTATCTCCAAGGAAAAATAATAATAGGGTTCTCGTCTAACTAACTCCGTGAGAAATTTTAACAATAATAAAATAGTGAGTTAGTTAGGAAGCACCTCCAAAAATAGCCAAGAAGGTGGGATGCATCTTATAGGTAGTTGAGTGATTGACCAAGAGATAACTTCTAAAAATGATAAATTAATTCTCCACAAGTGTGCCCTTCAAGAGAGAGAATCCACATGTGTGGCTCTAACCAACTTCTTGGACCATGTGCATGAGTAACAACCTTGGTCAATCAAATAATATAATAATCTTTGAGTAGGAAAGGCATGCTTGAAAGATGTGCAATTCCAATCACCTCGAAGAAACAAATAACTAACTTGAGGAGTGAGCCCTTGGAAAATGTGCCAAGGTTTTTAGATCTTCCTTCAACAAATAATATGATAACCTCCAAGAAGAGTGCACCCTAGAGAAGAGTGTCAAGGTGGTTAGATCCATCAAACCATGAGCTAAAACCATGTGTTGATTTTCCTAAACCATGTGCACAAGAGGAGGGTGTTGGGAATTTTGATCCATGCTTGCACGCATCCTTTTTAGCGCCGGGGAATTTAGACCCAGGGTTTGTCCAGAGTTGTCCATCAAAAACCCCAGAGCACTGGCATATCAATCCTCACCCAAGGTCGAGGAAGGTCTCACCCAAGATGCAAAGAGGATCACAAAGACCATAAGGTCTTGTGACAAGAATGAAGGCTAAACACACAAAGAATCATCATGATTGGCATCCATGCAGCTCATATCTGACAGATTATTTAGGATTAAGAATTAAAAAAATACACACACATATTCATCTCATACATGATAGACACAAAATGGGTCAGAACTATTGCATCTTTATTTCTAGAAGCATTTCTTCACAACATAGATATACATTGCGCATGATAGATACATATGATAGCCCTAGAACTTCATATCTTCTCTATATAAGTCCTCATAATTACAACATGTTGTGCAATGCACCTTTTCTTAACACTTAGACATACATAGACATAAAAATATACTCAAAACATTGCAGTATTACAACAGGCTCAAAACAAGCTCGATATTGAAGACTCAATGAATCTATTTTCCTCAATATCTAACTAATCTAACTAGATAGCTCTTTTTCTGATATTAGAGATTCCTTTTATAGCTTTCTTTGTTGGGGAGTGATGTCTCTTTCTGCTCTGCTCCACTCGTTTTTCTGACAAAACTGCCTCGCACACTTCTAGTGTCTGTCAGCGCTCAACGTAGACTTCCTGTATCAATGGAAAACTTAACTAACTGGCCAACTTGTCCTCTGATCGTCCCACATCCTCGTATGTTGTTGGAATTAATCATTCGGGGAGATTTCTCGATGATTCCTTTTTTTATTCCGGCAGGAATCTTTTTGGATTCCGGCCCAACTGAAAAAAATCAGACTGGGGCGCACTTGGTAGTCTTTAAGCTTGGCGTGCAACTGAGAAAACTTGGTCCAACGCACACCCTATTTAATTTCTTGTGCATTTCCTTAGGCGCACGCAAAACTATGTAATGAGTGTGCACAACTTCGCTTGTGCGCACGCGCAAAATTGAACCCAAAACTTTGGGTGCCAATAGGCCCCCACCACTATTATTTGGCTTGTCCTCAAGCCAACTTCTAGAAGTTATAAATGTGGACAGCTGGAGTAAGAGAAAATCATAGTTCGGAAAAACAAGTTGTGCTAACGATCGGGCCTTAGTAAAAGCAAATCATCAATGCAGGTTGTAGTTGCAACTCGACTCAGGCCGTGAATGACTTATGCAAGCCACATGGTAAAAGATGGAGTTGGAGTGCATGCAGCCAGATGCTCCCTCTGGAACCTTCACTAGTGTTTGTGGAGGAGAATAAGGGATTTGTTTAGGGCCCATCATCAAACATCGAGCACTAAAGAGAATTAAGGCTTCGTCTAGAGAGAGTATCATTCTTTGTGTGTCTTTTTACTATATGACGACCAAGTTGAGCTAGTATCCATGGTCGTTCTACTAGAGGAGGGATGTGGATCTATGGCAAGATATGAAAGGAGGGGGACTGACAATGCATTTGTAAATATACACATGTCATGGAGTTTTTCTTGGAGGAGGTAGATCTATGACACAATCAAAGGCCCCTCCATATTATCAAAGGGGATGATGCATGAAATTGGTTGGACGTAGAGGCCCTCTCTATCAACAAAGGGAATGATGTATGGCGACACTTAACATTGCGGAAGTGGGAAATTAAATAGATTAATGGTTCTACCTAACAATTTTTTATACAACATTAAGATGCAGAAGAACCGTAGTGTGGGAATGGAAGGGGATCGATTAGGTGGGGAAGCCCATGTCCCAGGATGTCCGTGAAATCGGGCCATGATACGAGAGATGAATGGGATGAACATGAACTGATATCAATGAATGGTGGGGAAGTATAAATTGTGGGTGACAGGCAACAGAAAGTGGGAATGAGATGTGAGCCTCTTCCAACGACCTTTGTGTCACCCTTTGAATTTCTTCCCAGATCCAAGCCTCTTCAGGAGACCTTTGAGTCACGTGTTGCAACTCCTCGTGTGCTCGTTCTTCTTCGAGTGCTCTCTACGCATCACGCAAAAGCTGCTTTTGTTGAGCAACATCAAACTTTGGAGCGAGTTGAGGTGCCTTCGTTATCTTTCTGTCCATCTTTTGACCTGAGCCTTCACCATGCTCGAATTTAGCTCCTATCTTCGCCCCTCTGCGGGTTACTACTTGGACGTCGGTCTCCTCGTTCTTCTTCTTGTTCTTGCGCAGGTTGGCATGCACCATGGTATGTGCAGTTTGGTACAAAATCATGAGACGTGACCTATCTCACTGCAATTAAAACATGTGGGGGGTGTACCTCCTCCTATGCCATAACCTTGATCGTGACTGTGCATGTATCCACCTCGGGGACCTTCTTTGTATCCACCTATTTTTATGTCATCGAGCTCACCACCTTTATGCTCCTCCTATACCCGAAATGCATCGCGGTTGTTATCTTACATCAACTGGAGGGAGCGACAACTATTGACGTCATGCCTGATGGATTTATAGAACTTGCATAATGGAGTGTGAGTCGTCGTTTGGTACTTATGTAAGGTTGGGGAGCGGTGTGGCACATGGCCCCATTGTTTTGCATATTTCACACCATTTTGTCTACCCATATGGAAATGGACTCGGTGCGCCTGTCGCCACATAATTTGGAAGGACATGGCACTCATCTCTCCGATGCCCCTCAAAGCGACATGTGGTACACCATACATGTTCGAGCATGACTTTATTTTTTTCCATGTCTTACAGTTGCATCGTTAGGTTGGCCACCNGTGCGCCTGTCGCCACATAATTTGGAAGGACATGGCACTCATCTCTCCGATGCCCCTCAAAGCGACATGTGGTACACCATACATGTTCGAGCATGACTTTATTTTTTTCCATGTCTTACAGTTGCATCGTTAGGTTGGCCACCAGGTGTAGCTTCCAAGCGCACAACAATTTTGACTGCCTATACCTGAGTCGTCACCTTCTGCTAGGTGAGAAGGACTCAGATATGGGGGAGTAACCCTACAATAAGCCATTCTTGGTGTTGTACGTCCTGGATTCGAAATGTCAGCCTATCCAACCAGATTTTAAGCTATTGGTCATAACCCCATACGGTTTCTCCTTCCTTTTGCTTGATTTCTTTTATCTTCATAATGCATTGGGATTCTAACTTAGTCTTCTAGAATTCCCTAAGTAGATCCTACTTGATCTAGGTCAGGGACCTTACCTTTCACGTTGGCGTAGTAGCCTTATACTTCATATACCATGTCAAGGTTTTGTCCCTGAATGTGGTCTCCAGCTGCTCGATCTTGGCTGCTTCATATATAATTCTCTTTACATACCAGATTGCTTCACAGGTAAATCAATGTTGCTATGCATCATCCTTACATGTTCCATGGAACACAGGTAGTCTCAGTGTATTGTCTTGATTCACCATCTTCAAACTTGAGTTAGTTTCACTTCTCTCACTGCTAGGGGGTGGGATTTTCCACGCCACTATTGCTTGGGATAACTTCTCTCACTGCTAGGGGGTGGGATTTTCCACGCCACTATTGCTTGGGATAAAGTATTGTTGACTTCACCTTCTTCTCTACTCATCTCTTCACTTCTCTCTTCTTCTTCTCTTTCTTCTACTCCAATCTCTTCACTTCCTGTCGTGTTTTCTTCTTGATAAAAAAATGTGCAAGGGGGGTGGTACAAAGGGGGGGTAAGTCCNTCCACGCCACTATTGCTTGGGATAACTTCTCTCACTGCTAGGGGGTGGGATTTTCCACGCCACTATTGCTTGGGATAAAGTATTTTTGACTTCACCTTCTTCTCTACTCATCTCTTCACTTCTCTCTTCTTCTTCTCTTTCTTCTACTCCAATCTCTTCACTTCCTGTCGTGTTTTCTTCTTGATAAAAAAATGTGCAAGGGGGGTGGTACAAAGGGGGGGTAAGTCCATCTTCTTCTAAAACTTCTCGCAAGGTGACCCAAAGAGTTATCTACTTGCCCCGTGCAAGACTATTTACTATTGTCAATTCGTCTCCCCCACAACTAGGGGAGCCTCCATCTTCCTCTTCTTCTAGTGCACCAACACTCTATGCTCTACCTTCCTATCCTAATTGTGCGCCACAAATGTGCACTCGGTCTTTCAGGACGATTTGTGCACTACAAATCCACGCTTTGTCTCTCTATATGATCTAGGCACTGCCACTTTGCACACAATTTCCCTCTCCAAAAAGCACACTCCTACTCTACGCGTCATCCTCTCTTCTTATTAGAACACCACTACTCTATGCTTCATCTTATTCTAAGGTTGTGGCACTCCACAACAACCAAGGGTTGTGGACTTTGTCACTTAGGTCAGTACTATTATCACTATTAGTATCCTTATTGGACACCATCTCCTCTATGCCACACCTCTTTGTGATCCTATCTTCGTCTGTGCTCCAATATGGCATAACATGCACTCCTGCACTACCACCTAGTGCAATTTATTTTCTCTTCATCTTGGACCTGACCCCTTATCGTGCGTCCCTGGATAATTTTTTTCCACCTTTATCTTATGCCCTTCATATTATCTCAACTCTTCTTGCGAGCCTCTTGGCTCTTTTTCTCCTCTACTCTTCTGGGTCCATTCCATACCTCACCTCATCTTGACAATTTTTAGATCCTTCTCGATAGATCCATCTTCTCTCTTTTCTAAATTTCCCCCTTCTTTGCAAACCCCCCCCTTGCACTGATATGAACTTGGGGGTGCTTGGTTTCCAATGATGGTTTTATCCTGACACTCCTAAAAAAGGGTCAATTATAGATCGTTTTACTTGAGCGGATTGAAATTAAAGTATAGTTGAAGTCTAATATGTTCACATTTACATTGAATTTGATCTCTCTTTTAAATTCTTTACGTGTTACAGATTATGCTTTCATTCAATAATCTAAGTGCAGAACTTCATGAAAGCAACATAACATAAACACATAAGAGAGATGACACTTCCCTTGATAACGAAGTTCACCCAATATGGGCTACGTCTCTGAGTCTTGTTCCAAAGCCTGACCGCTTTATTCTCCTCGTTGTAATGATGTCTCTCCTTTACAAGTTATAAGGCCAAAGTCCCTTTTCGGTGACGGCAACAAGAGACCGTAATCTGATCAGGAATGTTTACAAGCTTCACAAGTTCTCATGCTGATGAGGCATCCAAGATGCTGACATGGACATCATTCCCACATACTCAATACAGAAAAAGAGTAAGAATAAGAAATGACCCCATCATCATGGAGTCATAGAATGTCTTAGATCTGCTGCCCAGATCCAAGCATATATGCATCCCATATACAGGTCTTGACAACCACGAGATTCTTGACTGCTTTGTTAGCCACTTATCATCCAAGTGCCACAATTTCTCTTTCACATGTAGCTAATTTGTTTATGTGTAAGAAGAGAAGAAAGAAAGAAATAGAAGGAATAAGTTGGCCTTTCTGCCTTGTTGCAGCTTCTCCATGCTCCTTCAGACCTGTATCAATCATACTATGCTGCAACATTCAATGAGAAAACAACATATTAAAAAGCATGCTTACATTGGCTCTTCCAAAATTTAACCTACTAATTGGAGTCTCTGTTGCTGAAACAAACATCGCCATCAGATTCGTGTCGTCGAATAACATAAATTAGATTGTCAAATCATCTCCATTGGACATTGTCACCTTCAGGCCTCCTTCAGACCTCTCCCTCAATCTACGTGCAAGCCTCTGTAATTAATTCATTAAACTATGCATCGAAAACCATGCCTGTTACGGATTGGGCGCGCTCCTCCCTCGTGCATTGGTAAAATTCACCTTCTATTGATTTATTTGGGTGGAGTTTACCAAATGGGTGGTTAGCCCACTTGGTTGGCGAAGGCTAATTTAGAGTTGTGGTTGGGGAGGTCCCGGGGTCAAGCCCGTGGACCTCCCTCTTTTGGATATCCGTTATAACCATTAAACTATTTTGGGTCCGCCGGATTTGGTTGGGGCTTGGACCTGATATGGTGGGAGTACGCCACCAAGTTTGGTGGAATTGTCACTAACTCTAGCGGATTGGGGTTGGTCGTTGGCCAACCCCTATTTTAATTTTATTTTTGGTTATCAACCCTCATTGGGCATTTGCTTATTGCCACATGGCAACCCATGACTGGGCCACCTGGTGGCCATCCATTGGCCCACCTGTCTAGTTGCCAAGTCATCTACCTGCGTGTCAGCCACGTGTCATCTAGTGAATGGCACCATGTGTTAGTGTGTGAGAGGACCACGTGGTGGCTTCTGGGTGGTGCCACGTGGCACAACCTGGGGGTTCCACATGGCAGATTTTCATTGGCCCATTTGGCAGCCCAAAATGTGAAATCAGCATGCCACGTGGCACGTTGTCATTGGGCCACATCAACATGTTGATGTCAATGCCACTGTGCCTTCCAAGTCACATATGACCTGCCATGTGTATGTACGAATGCCACGTCACCTACCATGTCATGTACGACCTGCCACGTGGCACTTTCTCATTGGTTCACATGTCCACCCGAAAATGCCAAAAAAGTGTGACATGTGGTAGCCTCTGGTGCTGCCACATCGACATGTTGACGTCATCAGGACATGTGTCTCTCTCTGACTATGCCACGTACTTTGTACAGATACTGACATCATCAGTATGATTGTTTATGTTAGCAGTACGGATGTTGACTCATCCCTGCTGACTGGGCTAGGTTGACCAAAACTTTTACTACAAATATCTTTCGATCCGTAACTCCATTTGACGAACCGTTTGCGTCGTTGGAAAGCTTGCAACACGATTTTCGCAATGGTGCCAATTTTTTCGAGCTTTGAGGATTTTGAATTCTTTCCCTTTTCCATTTGATGAGGCCATTCTGAGCCTCCTGGGACACTTCTGAGACTTTTGGGATGTTCCCTAGATCCTCTCGGATCACGCCTCCCAACTGAAAGGACTTTTGGTCCCCAAAAGTATTTAAATTATGAGTTCTCGGATTCATGTCCATTGGAATTGCAAAAGAAAACCCACACCTAAACTACCTCACAAGGCCTAAAATATCAACACGTGCAAAAAAAGAAGAAGTGATATCAAACAATTATCACTCTTACATAATACCCTTCTATGGGGTCCGAAACACAACATGTGATTTACAAAGATGGCCACTCTCGACTAACTCAATGATTTTCCCCATCCATTTAGTCATTACGCCGAACATGTCCTCTTTACCAAGTTATCCTTTCTCCAATAGTTGGTTTCCTTCCGGTAGTGGATTTTCTTGCAACACTTCCTGATTGGTTGTCTCCCTCAGAGGTGCCTACCTAGTCTTCTTGTTCCTCTTTGGACATAGATTTGGATGCAAGACCCAACATGTGGTCTCATGATGTCCATCTCTGCTACAGTGGATGTAGTAGCCTTTCTTCTTCAGAGGTGTATTTCCCCTGCTCTTTTTGTGTGTGTGGAGAGTGATCTTGTATCCTCGTCTTTTTCCTGGTTTCGATAACCTTCTTGTACAAGGATTTTCTCTTCCAACACTGGGACATTGCGTGGTTATTCAATCCATAAAAAGTGCATGGTCTTTGATTCCACAAGATCTGTTATACATTAGTAACATGCTTATAATCAAATGGAATTTTAGAGTTTTGAGATTTCTTATACCTCGATGAATTGTCTCTGGAGTCAGGCTAGCAAGAAGAGTTGGCCTCAGCTCTTTCATTGTGATGCTCATCTCTCCCTGGAGATGTCTCAAATCCTCGATCATGAGAAGATGTGCTCTCAGCCTGCACTGAATCAATTCCATCACCTGGTGATCTGTTCACTTCTGGAGTCTCAGTGATTGTCCTGGGGTTTTCTTCCCTTATGGTTTTGGAGCTTTCTCCAACATCCTTTGGGACATAACCTATCTCGGCATATCGAGGCAAAACCACTGCCTCGATGGGATCCACAATACCTTTGCCATTGGATCCAAGGCATCCTCCTTCATATCCCATCATTCTCATCAAATTTAAGTTGATGCATGAAGTATGTTGTTCAAGGACTTCAAAAGAGTCATCAACATTAATCAAGAAAGGGACTAAACATGGTTGATTTACCTCCATCCCAAGCTGGGATTCTTGGTCTGCTTCCTAAGATGTGTCCAGTTGTTCCTAGTGAGAAGGATCAATGGACGATGCTTCTAGGAATCCTCCTTGGTTTCTGGATTCCTGGATGTCATCTTCATTTGCTTGAAAAAGTGTGCATACATTTGCACTGTCATGCTCGAATCCATAACTGGTGAAGTTGCCATGGTCACAAAATGGTCTTATCATTGTCTCATTCGTAGAGCCTTCTCCTGTCTACACCTTCATGGATTGTCGTTTCTCTTGCAACCTTTGGTTATGCTTCTCTGCAACATGAAACAATGTCTTCAATCCAACATTCTCTGCTTGAAGGATTTGGTTGAGCTCTCGAAGCTCGTCGAACCATAATTGTTTTGTCGATCTCACCATCCTCAGTTTCAACACCTGCAACTGGTATCAAGCTTGCTCCGATACCACTTGATCTAAACCCGGGGGTGATTAGTTTCTAATGATGGTTTGATCCTGACACTCCTCAAAAGGGTCAGTTATAGATCGTTTTACTTGAGCGGATTGCAATTAAAAGGTATAGTTGAAGTCTTAATATGTTCGCATTTACATTGAATTTGATCTCTCTTTTAAATTCTTTATGTGTTACAGATTATGCTTGCATTCAATAATCTAAGTGTGGAACTTCATGAAAGCAACATACGAACATAAACACATAAGAGAGATGACACTTCCCTTGATAACGAAGTTCACCCGATATGTGCTACATCCCCAGGTATTGCTCCAAAGCTTGACCGCTTTATTCTCCTCATTGTAATGATGTCTCTCCTTTACAAGTTGTAAGGCCAAAGTCCCTTTTCGGTGATGGCAACAAGAGACTGTAATGTGATCAAGAATTTTTACAAGCTTCACAAGTTCTCATGCTCATGAGGCATCCATGATGATGACATGGACATCATTCCCACATACTCAATACAAAAAAAGAGGAAGAATAAGAAATGACCCCCATCATCATGGAGTCATAGAATGTATTAGATCTGCTGCCCAAATCCAAGCATGTATGCAACCCATATACAAATCCTGACAACCACTAGATTCATGACTGCTTCGTTGGCCACTTATCATCCAAGTGCCGCAATTTCTCTTTCACATGTAGTTGATTTGTTTATGTGTAAAAAGAGAAGAAAGAAAGATATAGAAGGAATAAGTTGGCCTTGCTACAGTTTCTCCATGCTCCTTCAGACCTGTATCAAGCATACTATGCTACAACATTCAATGAGAAAACAACATATTAAAAAAATGCTTGTTAATGTTTATGCCATTATTATAGTTCTTTGCATTTCAATAGATAAGAGCATCATAAGAACAAGAAATACACATTCACAAGAGACACAACATTTATCCTGGGAAACCCTCTAGGGGAAGAAAACCCAGCAAAAACTTCCTTATCATAAATTGCTAATACAATGTTCAAGAGATAACTCAAACCAATACAGATTGTCC
>SNQJ01S0002503.1:149575-172118 GCA_010110895.2 Picea sitchensis
ACGGCTGCAACTGCAACTGGTACTGCAACTGCAGCTGGTTATGAGACTGCAACTGCAACTGCAACTTAGGGTTTTATGAGGAAACCCTAATTTTTCAAACTTCAAATTTTAAAATTCTGATCCAGGGGATAAATGCGTTGGGCTGAGGCGAGTTAGCTGGTGCAGTCGGAATTTCGAAAATCCAACTTTTACCACCTCAAACTTGATTTGCGGATTTATGGACTGGTGCTTCTGGTTTTCTGGTACTTTTGGTACTCTGGTATTTCTGGTACTTCTTGGTACACTGGTTTTTCGGTACTTTGTGAAACTAGGGTTTCACTTTCTGGGAGATCTAGCCATTGAAAAGGTGTGCTCTAAGTGCCAAAATGATCCTTGGGGGAGGGCACAACTTTCTAGGTGGTTTTAGGGCTGAAAATATTCACTTTTGCGAAACCCTAATATTTGGGTACGGTAACAGTGACGTTTTTCCTCTTGCGAAATATGCTTCCTTTAGGTTGGATCTGATTCCATGTTAATGTTTCTGCCATTATTATAGTTCTTTGCATTTCAATAGATAAGAGCATCATAAGAACAAGATCACTGAGAAATACACATTCACGAGACACAACATTTATCCTGGGAAACCCTCTAGGGGAAGAAAACCCAACAAAAACTTCCGTATCATAAATTGCTAATACAATGTTCAAGAGATAACTCAAACCAATACAGATTGTCCTCTCCAAGAGATGTGCCACTCTTCTTCTCCTCTCTCCAACTGGTAATTGCAGGTTGCCTCATAAGAGAATGAGCAAGTGAGTTTTTTTTCAAATGAGGCACTAGCCTCCTTTATTTATACAAGTTCTAGCATGTGTGAAGTGTCTCTTCACTGGTAGGGCCGACTTCTTAATCTGGATGGGTAAACCCACCTTTATTATATTTCTGGGTCTTCTTATTAACTGTTGGGGCCGACTTCTTATTCTGCCTATTATAATTGTCTGTTGACCAATCCGTAAAAGGGGATTTGGTCCTAATACAATTACCAACATGATTAATCCACAATGGGGATTAATCCTATAAATAATATATCAATAATAATAAGAATGCTCTTCGCAGTTACATTATTTCAACAATGCTTACATTGGCTCTTCCAGAATTTAGCCTGCTGATCGGAGTCTCTACTGCCTAAACATACATCGCCATCAGATTCACGTCGTCAAGTATCATAAATTTGACTGGCAAATCGTCTCCATTAGACATTGTCACCTTTAGGCCTCCTCTGAACCTCTGCCTTGATTTACGTGCAAGCCTCTGTAATTAATTCATTAAACTTTGCATCGAAAACCATGCCTGGTACGGATTGGGTGGACTGGGCGTGCTCCTCCCTCATGCATTGGTAAAATTCACCTTTTATTGATTTATTTGGGCAGAGTTTACCAAATGGGTGGTTAGCCCACTTGGTTGGCAAAGGCTAATTTAGAATTGTGGTCGGGGAGGTCCCGAGGTCAAGCCCGCGGGCCTCCCCCTTTTGGATATCTGTTATAACCATTAAACGATTTTCGGTCCGCCAGATTTGGTGGGGACTTGGAACGGATATGGTGGGAGTATGCCACCAAGTTTGGTGGAGCTATTGCTAACTCTGGAAGATCGGGGTTGGTCGTTGGCCAGCCCCTATTTTAATTTGATTTTTGGTTATCAACCCTCATTGGGCATTTGCTTGCTGCCACGTGGAAACCCACGATTGGGCCATGTGGTGGCCATCCATTGGCCCACCTGTCTAGCTACCAAGTCATATGCCTGCGTGTCAGCCACGTGTCATCCAGTGAATGGCACCATGTTTCAGTCTGCGAGAGGACCACGTGGTGACTCATGGGTGGTGCCACATGGCACAACCTGGGGGTGCCACATGGCACATTTTCATTGGCCCATTTGGCAGCCCAAAGTTCCAAATCAACATTCCACATGGCACGCTGTCATTGGGCCACATCAACATGTTGACATCACTACCATTGTACCTGCCACGTCACGTACGAACTTCCATGTGGATGTACGGATACCACGTCACCTGCCACGTCCTGTACGACTTGCCATGTGGTTGTATAGACTGCCACATGGCACTTTCTCATTGGTTCACATGTCCACCCAAAAATGCCAAAAATGCGTGACACGTGGCAACCTATGGTGCTGCCACGTCAACATATTGACATCACCAAGACACATGTCGCTCTCTGACTATGCCACGTACTCGGTATGGATGCTGACATCATTAGTACAGTTGTTGACGTCAACATTACATATGCTGACTCATCCCTGTTGACTGGGCTAGGTTGACAAAACTTTGACTGCGAATATCTTTTGATCTGTAACTCTGTTTGACGAACCATTTGCGTCGTTGGAAAGCTTGCGACGTGATTTTCATAATGATGCCATTTTTTCGGAGCTTTGAGCATTTTGAATTTTTTCCCTTTTCCATTTGTCGAGGCCATTCTAAGCCTCCTGTGACACTTCTGAGACTTTTGGGATGTTCCCTAGATCCTCCTGGATCACCCACTCTAGGGGAGTTTACTTATCCATTTGATCACGCTCTATGTGCATCAACCCCTTCTCCACGAACAACATTTTTATTCAAAGAAGAATTTCTTCCAACATTCATCTTCTTGATCCTTCTACAAAATTTCTTTCCACCTCGCTGAAAGAATCGGTGTATTCCACATTGAATTCAACAATGTAGCCTTCTTTTTTTCCAGCAAACTAGAAGTTGACATCCCAAGTCCACTTATCATCCAACAATTTCAATTCTTCAATATTGTCTTGATCCCAAACCATTGGCTCCAAGGGAAACAATGAATAATTGGTAGCAACTTGCCTCTTTAGCCATTCATGCATTAGAGAAGGAAATTCAATAAAGAAGAGCTCATGCATATCCGAGTAAAGATACATGTTTTTCCATTGGTCCAATCCATTCATGTTCAATCCTTGAGTCTCTCATAGGGAAAAATCAGTTTCTTTTTCCTTGACCTAATATTGAATTTACTCCTTTGATGGATGCCACCTCATTTCATGCCTTCATCATTCCTAACAAGACTTTTAGGTCCCGACAATGGAACGATTATCGCAAAAACAATAGGTTGGGAAAAGCCCGATCCAATCCATGAGATGGTGATAACTGTGGGAGAGTATACCCACTGTCACCTTAGATAAACCCTCCGCTCATTTTAGTGAAGGAGAAACCCTACACAACGGGGGAATCCCGGGTGACCCTGGGGGGAAATGAGATGGAAAGTGGTGTAGTGGGATTATGTCTGTGCAAGTGGACACTATCAACCATCTGTCTCTCAGTACTCCATGTCTACAACCTGAGGGTCTCGAGACATCATCTCCTTAGTTATCCCTTAGAAATGGGGATAACATCTAGCTCCTACTCGGGGGCATGTACACAACATAGAGTTCATGAGAACCACAACATCTCCTGGTCGTACCCGTGTCTACATTGAAACATAAAACCGTAAAATATAGGGTGGCTCTACTCACCCTTTGTCCATACAATAAAAAATCAAAATTCCAAAATTGGCAACTAATCTAGAAAATAAAATTTTGCATATTTTTTCAAAAATTGCTAAAGTAAACATGTATTATGATGAAAGCAATATGCAAGTAGAGAAAAATGAAACATGAAATGTGGCTAAGCTACTATGATAAATCAAGATGAAAATGCATGAATGCAAGATGACCTACCTACTTATCGAGGGCCTGGGCTCTGAAGAAGTCAAGTGCCTTGAATGCAGGGTGGGAGAAGAGACCCATCTACTGGTAATGGCATCTTTCTCCTTTCCAAAGTTGTCAAGTAGTATTTTTCTTTCTCCGACTTCTTGATGATGTAAGGGCCAAGCCAAGAGCTATCATCCTTCTGATCATATTTAGGCTTTCCCTTCCTCTTATCCCACATGAATGCAGTACTTCCTTCACTATAGTTGATGTAAGGTATATCCTCGATGTAAGGATAGGAAGGAGGTTTTGTGTTGACTACATCTTTAATATCTTTCTCTCGTTCTTGATCTTCTTTCTTGAATATCTTAATATATCTTGCCTCTTTCCCTTGGAACTTCACAAATTTCTCCTTGTATTCATTTCCATCCTTGGGAGTAGTGTATCTATGCAATCTTCCTGGGCAAAAGGTAGGTCCCATGGATGAGACTCCATGATTCGGTGAGGTACATCAAAGTCACACTCACTAGTGTAATCAAGATTGTTGGGATCCATCACATGATTCTCAACCCTCTCTCGACTATATATGATCTCAAAAGTACCATTCCCCATGGGAATATGTGCGTGGGTGATATCCATACTGATAAAACACCCAAGACAAGCATACCAACTTCTTCAAAGAAGCATTCCCCAAACGTCCAGAATATCAATCACCACTATGTTCATAATGAGGTTGATATGAGAAAAATCCAATAGATAAACTTCAACGTCTTCCACAAGCCCATAAACCTTGACTTTATTGGAATCAATACCACAAACATTCCCATATGGTCGGGTTGTCTTCAAGTTGAGCTATTTCAACACCTTTAAGGACATTACATTTGTTGAGGCCCCAAAATCCAACATACAGTTGTCCAGGGAGATATTGTTTACCCCCAAAGAGAGATAGAAGGGAGGGTTACTATCCCTTTGCCGGTCAAGATACATGGTATTCAAAATTATGGGAGGATCCTCCTTCTCGATTGATACTTTTAATAACTTCAAAACTTCTTTCGTCACAGAGGGAATCATGAACATCTATGTCACAGGGACTGTCATATTTAGTTTTCCAAACATGATCAACACATCTATGTTTAATTGAATCTCCTCTTCTACTGAAGTTGGTTTTGGAAGCAATTCACAGACTAGAGGTGGAGGTGGTGGGACCACCTTCTCTGTAGATGGAAGAGGAAATTCCATATCTAGATGAAGTGGAGTGGAAGGTTGCAGTTGAGGAAATGAAGACTTGTTTTTTCTTGTGTACATCAAAATTTCCTTTTTCCTCAATTCCTTTCTCTAATCCTCTGTTAATTGATTTAACACTTGGAGTCATCCTTCTCTAGCTCCTATTTTTTTGACTTCATCAATTTGTTCCTAAGTAATATCTTCTTCTTGGAAGTTATAGATCATGTCCATGAAGTTCATACTATCAGAAGAGTCTTCATCACATCGGGGACATTCATCCTCTCGATGAGGTTCTTGACATGGAGAACACCATGTTGTTTCTTCTATGTTGACCATTCCAATCGGGTTCAATGTGTCATGAGCCTTTGCCTTTTGTTGAGGCTTCGACCTCCAACCTATGGCATCCCTCTATTGTCTAGTAAATTGAGGTCTGAGGGCAGACTAATTTCTTTCCACATTGGTCAATTGACACATGATATGATTCTGAGCTTGGACAAACTGAGTACTCATCTAGTAGATCTTCTAAGTCAAGAGAGAAATTGATCCTATGTTCTGCTACTGGAAGCTTTGGTCTTTGCTTCTGTCTTGGCACAAGGATACTAAAAAAGGGTCAACCTTTGATCAATAATATTCTCTTCAATATTTGTGCTATACTCTTTGGCTTGTTCCAAACCGGTGGGCTTCTTACCCTTCAAGATGAAACAAAATTACCCATCAAAATCATTCATATAAAGGAGACGAACAACTGCTTATGGTGAACACAAATCCTTTAGGCTGTACAATCTGTCACACTTGTTGTCAAATTCACTTACTATCTCATTCTCCTTCTTCTTTATTTGATTGAACTGAGCCACAAGCATCCCACTATCCTTCTTTATTGTCCATCTGTTCTTGAAATACTTAGTGAAATCTTCATAGGATGCTACATGGTTATCAGGAAGGCCCCTAAACCATCTTTGGGCATCTTCAACGAGTGATGAAGCTAGTAGCCTCATTGCTACGTCTTCATGTTCTACTTCTCCATTCTCCATATCTTGGCCCATGGCATAGAGATGATCATCAGTTGTGATCACATTATTCCGCAAGAACTTTGGCAAACATTTGTGAGACTCTTTTGGCATGGCATTGGGATATCCGGGAATAGTGGCCATGTTTAAGGGTTTGTTGAGGTCTTTTTCCCAATGGTAAGCCATTGGAGCAAGGGGAAGATTACATTGGAATAGATTTTTGATGATGGGAGGTTTGAGAGGAGGCCTTCTCTAGTAAACCTTAGAAGGATTGAATCTTCCCGGGGGAAAAGTCTTATGGGAAGGTGGATTATGGGATGGTGGAGTCACCAGATGAGCTTCAAGAAGGGCTCATCAAGGGAGGAAGGGGAATGTCCTTCAAGTGGAGTCGCCAAGCAAGCTAGGGATAAAGGCTTTGGGATAGAAGCTTGCTAGAGTGTCTTTAGGGCACGAAAGAGGATTCAAAATCCTCCCCGACAACGACACCAAATTTTTATCACACAAACTATAGGTTGGGAAAAGATCGACCCAATCCACGAGATGGAAATAATTGTGGGAGATTCTACCCATTGTCACCTTAGACAAACCGTTCCCTCGGTTTGGTGAAGGAGAAATCCTACACAAGGGGGGAATCCCGGGTGACCCTAGGGGGAAATGAGATGGAAAGTGGTGTAGTGGGCTTATGTCTATGCAAGTGGACACTATCATCCATCTGTCTCTCGGTACTCCGTGTCTACAACTTGAGGACCTTGAAACATCATCTCCTTAGTTATCCCTGGGAAATGGGGATAAAAGGAACCATTTGTTTGGCGTTTTGATCCATGCTTTCACACGTTCGTCTTAACGCTGGGGAGTTTAGACCTAAGGTTCATCCATAGTTATCTAAAAAAACCTCAGAGCATCGACATATCAATCCTCGACCAAGGCTCATAGATGGAAGGTCTCACCTGAGATGCAAAGAGGATCATAGAGACCATAAGGTCTTGTGATAAGGATGAAGGCTAAACACACGAAGAATCATTAGGATTGGCATCCATGCAACTCATATCTGACAAATTATTTAGGACTAAGAATTAAAACAATACACACACATATTCATTTCATACATGATAGACACAGAATGGGTCAGAATTGTTGGTTCTTTATTACTAGAAGCATTTAATCACAACAGAGATATACATTGTGCATGACAAATACATATGACAACCATATAACTTTATATCTTCTCTACACAAGTCCTTAGAATTACATCATGATGTTCAATGCATGTTTTCTTAACACTAAAACATACATAGACACATAAATATACTCAAAACATTGTAGTATTACAACAAGCTCAGAACGAGCTCGATACTGAAGACTCGATGAATCTCTTTACTCAATATCTAACCAATCTAACTAGTTAACCAACTAACAAAATAACTCTATTTCTTATATTAGAGCTTCCTTTTATAGCTTTCTCTACTGGGGAGCGTCGTCTCTTTCTACTCTACTCCACTCGTTTGTCTAACAAAACTACCTCTCACGCTTCTGGTGTCTTCCAACACTCCATGTAGACTTCTTGTATCAATGTCGATCTTAAATTCCTGGCCAACTTGTACTCTAGTCGTCCCACGTCCTCGTATGGTGCTGGAATTAATCATTTGGGGAGATTTTTCGATGATTCCTTTCTTGATTTTGGAGGGCATCTTCTTGGATTTCAGCGCAATTGACAAAACTGAGACCAACGTGCACTTGGTTGTCTTTAAGCTTGGCATGCAACTGAAAAAACTTGGTCCGACGTGCACTCTATGTCATTCCTCGTGCATTTCCTTAGGCACACACAAAACTATGGAATGAGAGCGAACAACTTCGTTTGTGTGCATGCGCAAAACTGAACCCAAAACTTTGGGTGCCAACAAAGGGTGACCTAGAAAAATGTGCAAAGTGCCAAGTAGGTGGAGCACTTCATATGCCTGATAGGTCAAAGGTCTTGGGACCTTTAGAAACTTCCCAAAAATAGAAAATTGCTCCCTTCAATGTGCAATAAACCCATTAGGTTTGAAGAAATCAACTCCAAATATTAATAGAATATGCTCCAAAGTGGTTAAGAACTCTTCAAAACCTATGCTAGTGGATAGATCCAATGAATATAAATCCTCTCCACCACATCCTATTAAGTTTGACCAAATCAACCTAACAAATTCCAAGACCAAGGGAATGGCCCTTCTATTTAAGAAAATAATGTGATCTATGCATCAAGGTGAGCGCTCCATGTAGGGGTTAATATTCATGTTTTACATCATAATGCACCCATCCAAGTGTGAACACAACCCACATCACAATAATAACTAAAATGTCTGAAATCATGTGAAAAGGGATAATTATGACAAGGACTTCATGAAAGAGTAATGTCAACCATTCATAGGTCCAAACCATAGTAAAATACATATTTAACCTAATGATCATACGAAGGAGTAAATTATTAACACTTGAAACTTAGGGAGACTCTAAGTTGATGGGTTCCAACTCCATGAAATGTATTGAGTGTCAAACAATTGTTGAGCCAAAACAACCCACACATGCCAACACTACCAAAGAATGAGGGTTCACCACATCATCAAGAGTTTTAAAAATTAGGCACATGCTAACTCATCAATTAGACCACCATCAACACACTGGAACATCTCATCCCACACTTACTAGCAACCATCAAACCCACCCCTTGTCCATCAAAACATCTAGTAATGTGATCCTACAAGCTCAATGCTTGTGACAAAAATCACAAGTGCGGGCCTGATGCAACATGAGGGGTAACAAGGCCCTCAATAAGCCCCAAGTCCTAAGAATTGGGGTCCCCCTAAATATATTTATAAAGCCTCATGGATTAAGTTTTATTATCTTTACGTCTCATTCTTTGTATGCTTTCCATGTTCTTAAATGATTCTAATCCATGACTATCTCCTTGACTTAAAGAGTGCTTGAATGTTAATTACTTTATTTGTCAGAGTGATAACTTTTGGTATGCTCTTGATTATGGATTGTTTAATGTTTTGTGTCAAATGAAATTGACAATTGATTTAGAATCTCATTTGATGAATAAGTTAAGCATGTTTTCTTCTTTCTTGGTGAAATTCTAACAATCTTTGCACTTGCTTATGTTCGATGATTTTTGGGTTGTAGCTTATAGACAGAGTTAATCTAATATGTTTTAATGATACGAGTGCACAAGATATCCACGAATCACTAACAAGAGATTTGAGAAGCAAAGAGTAAGCTTATTACCTTGAAGCTAATGTTCATCTAATACAATCATAAAAGGCAAGGTGAAAACCAAGGAAGTTAGAAGTGAGGAAAGATGCTTGATGGAAAGACACAAGTTGGATGGTGATCATCATTCACAAGGACATGCAAGTGTCAAAGTGATTATGTATGCAAAGAGAAATTGTAATGACTACAAGTAATGCATGAGAGGGTTTGATAAATGACATTATGGTACATAGAAAAGGAAAGATCACATATAGGAGTTTTGTGGGTTTATTTTTTAAGATCATCCACTTCTTAGCTCCAAAGGATTAATTTTGGGCATAGGAGGGATTGTATCTGAAAGATAAAGGCATAAGATATTCTAATTGTGACCATGAATAACACACCTCAATCTTCATTAATGATTATTTAGATTACTTTTTATGGCCAACAATCACTTGCTTGAGTTTCGAGGCATGCCAATTAACTTTAGAGAAATTTCTCTTTTGGCGTAATTGATTCTTATGCAATGATGGGAGCATGTTTAACAAGGTGAATAAAAGAATATACACCATAGATGAGGTCAACATGTAGAATAGTAAAAAAAATTTGAAGTTACACTCTGTGCAAAGACCAAACTTTACCTCGCAAAGCTTGTTTTAACATATTTTTGTGGTCCCACCAAATTGGGTATGGGAACTTTGGTAGATATATATATACACTAGATAGGTGGGAGTCCTTGTTTAAATCATGGTGAAAAATAAACACTTCTCTGAATTGCGCACATAACAACCTTACGAAGCATATTACAGTTTGAGAAAAACACAGGAATTCAAACACGTTTTCACATGCAATCAATGATGATAAGGGATGGAAATTTAAAAGTCGAAGGCAAGTTTTGAAGTGACAAGCACTTTGGTTATAATTGTTATACATCTATGATTAAAATTCGAACTCCAACTCTCACACACATTGGTTATGACATATTGCATTCATGGCATATTGTGTTATGGTATTGGTTATGTTTGGTGGACAATAATTATGGTTTATGGAATTGTTTTGAGGTCAATCGATCCTTGCAAATTGGAACTTGTTAGAAATATGGGACATATTATATTATGGTGCTTGTATAAAACTATGGTATAGGAGGGTTTTCATTTCAATTTAGAAAAGTAGAAGTGACATGTTGGATTTGAATATGGTTGATTAATGCAAATGCTGAAATATGGATGCACTCCACCCTAGCTATGGTTGATGGCAATTAATGAGAGGGTGGATAATCGACGTGCATTTACTGCACATCGTTCTTACCCCACCTCGAGCTCACCACCCTCACCTTGTTGCACATTTTTGGTTGCTTTGGTTAGTTTGCCTCTGTTTCACTCTGCCGTTGGGAGAATAACGGTAGTCTTTGTGTTTTTCAACGCTTTCCTCACATGTATGATGACTCTTGCCCTTCCATTCATCATTGTAACCTCGCTCTAGATAGAATCTCTGTGTTGGCTCTTAGAATTCATATGCAAAGTGATAGCATTCTGAAAGATATGGTGGTTGAATGTATACTCTCTCTGTGAAAATGATATTGGTTGGCATTTCGAATGTTGCAAGTTGGAATTTGTTTAATGCTCCTTCATGTTGAAGTTATTCAGTTATGGTTGCATCGGGGTGGATGACTGGTTGTTCTTGCTCCTTGCTATTGA
This sequence comes from Picea sitchensis, assembly GCA_010110895.2. Classification (NCBI taxonomy): domain Eukaryota; kingdom Viridiplantae; phylum Streptophyta; class Pinopsida; order Pinales; family Pinaceae; genus Picea; species Picea sitchensis. The sequence goes on from SNQJ01S0002503.1 coordinate 160,413, forward strand.
TAGAATTATGGCAATTTTGTTTTGTTATCATCCACGTCCCATGATAGAATCCTGGAGGGTTTTTATGGTAAACAAAAGAGATAGTCGATTCTGGGTTCTTTTAATGTAGTTATTATTACCTCCTTCTCTATTCATGAGAGGCTTGTTTCCCTGTCGAGTTGCCATTTCACAGTTTGAATGTATGCAAAGTTGGGTTCTTACCTGGTGGCCACCTTGGAAGCGACTGTGTCAAACCTTGTTGTAAAATTGTTGGAGGTTTTGGTTTCATGTTACAAACCCCACTTGCAGAATTGTCTCACCCACCTGGTTGTTCAGCCTCGTTCTCCCTTGTCGTGATTGTTGTGGACTTGAACTTGGGTTTTGAAATGGCTATGTGTTGACTCGACAATAGAGATATTTGTTACTTGCATAACTCCTTGGTTCATCGGTTGACTACCTACAAGAGTCTTGGTCATTTTTGAAGGTTGTATAGTGAACAAAAAATAAAAAGAGAACACCAGTGTTTCGAACCTAACTTGTCACATAGCAATTGCTGAAAGTATATACCAGCCTCGTATGTTGAAAATTTGTTGGCTTATGTTACACTCCATTGCACACTTGATGTGGTCTATTTTAATTGTTGGAATGATTGTGTTGATATTCCATCATAAGAAAAGAGCTCTGCAAATAAAAAGAAATAAATTGTATAGTGGGAAGAAATTGATTATAATTGTTTTGACTTGGCGTTGCTTGGAGTTGTTTGATTGTTATAAGGAGAAAGGGTGAGCAACTAATAGAATAGAGCGTCTCGAACCTAGTCCATTGCACAACAATTAATTTTGGTTGATGTAAATGATTAAGTTCGATGGCATGTTCTTTTCCTCGGCCTCCGCATGTCTCCTCTAAGTAATCTGAGCATGGTTGTTGTTAGTTTGAATTATGGATAGTCTATATATAAATTGTGTTGTTGTTCGATCAAACACGAATAAAGAAAAGATAGAAATTAAATGACCGAGTTTGACAGTCCTGGACTTCTGCTTTGGGTTTGATATGGAAGTTGTTGTGTCTTGAACCTTGAGATTGCCTACAGTTAATTTTTTTTTTTTTGGCAATTAAGGGTATGTCATTTTAAAGAGAAAATGTTATTTTATTTAATGAAACAATGTCCATCTCATTTCCCGTTCATTATACAACTTTTCTCTCGTTACAAGTCCACCATCTTCCCAAATTCACTATAATTCCCCGTTCTGTTATTTTGAATTGCATTTTAAAAGAAGGAAAAAGGAAGGGACTGGATTTTGAAATTTGGAAATGGAAATAGTGTTTTTATTGAAGTTACACCTGTGTTTGCTTGAACAGTATCTGTTGGTGGTCCCCATCCATGCTACCACTTTTTTCTCATTATAAACCCCTCACCTTCCAAATAACCCTATCATTCCATATTCAATAACAATTAATTATTGATTTGAGTAGTATGATGAATGGATTGATTGCATGTGATTTTGTTGAGAATGATAGAGCCAACCTTTGATTTTATTTAGGCAGGGTTGATGCATGGACTGTCAAGAGTTTTCATAACTAATTGGAACATTGCTTCAGGATGAGTTTCTTCAGTAGAGGTAGTAACGATAGAGGAAATAGAGGCAGAGGAAATTGGCAAAGAGGTCATAGAAGACCTCGGTTTTCCATACATTTTGATGTCAATCCACAAGAATTGAATTATATTTTTCAAGCTGGGTTCTTCAACCTAGTAGGCCAAGGGATCCTCCAGACCCGACCTGAAAGAACTCCCTTCCAAGCACATCAATTTTTTTTCGGTATCCGAGTCCCTCCTCATGTATCACTGCGACCATAACCGCTTGCCAATGATGGTTGGCAAGAGATTGTCCACCAGCCTGTTGTTCATCACCACGATTGGCCTACTGCTTCTTTGCCACCAACCCATCCACCACCACCAAAGAATCAAATTGCCCAAGCCGATCATGTTGTCTCACCCATGAAATCATCTCATGCTAATAAGAGATTAAAAATCGATGTCCCCGAGCTTGTGTAGGATAAGGGAAAAGGAGTATCCACTCCCTCCAGCTCATCCAAAAAGTCTTCCAAATCTATGTCCTCCTGCCTTCATTTTAAGAATGATTGTTCTCATGTTATCAGCACAATTCAACCTCAAGGTTCTAATCAGCCTAAGGCTTCCACAAAAAAAGCAAAAGGGGACAACGGTGAAAAGAGGCCAAATGCCTCTCACACCAAATATTGTTTTTGATGATGATTGATGTTATTTTTTATGTAGAAGATAATATTTTTACTTTGATAGAGTTTTGGACAACAAGCATATATTTAAGCAGTTTTTTTTTGGACAGTATGAATATAATGCTATTTTGGATATGATCATATTATATTTTGTTGATATTTAGATATTTGATTATAAAAATGAGCACATGAGTTACAAGGAGGATGTTTGAATCAAATGATTGAGTCGATATTTCATGTTTGATGACTATTAAAAGGAAATAATTGGGAGTCACAAGGGGTCCCACCTATTTAGTTATTATTAATTAGACCCTTATTTATATATACTATTATTATTTGTCTCAGCTAATTAGTTAAGCTAATTTGTATTAACTAAAGAGAGGTAGTTGAACTACCATAACTTATTGAGAAAGAATAAAATCTCAATGAGATGAAGAGACAAAAGAGGAGAGAATAGAAGGAGAACTACACCAATAAGGTTTTCTCTATACTAGTGAGATACTTTCAACTTTCATTCATTCTGAGTTTACTAGAAGGCTTAACCCTCTTGATGACAGTAAGGTCTTATTGAAGGCAACATGATTCAAAAAACTGAATCACATATTTCAGTAGCTTGTTTTAAAGGTGTATGGTTTATCTTTGGTAGTCTGTGTATTCTTGTTTGTTTATGAATTGAATTTCGTGACTGATAAAGAATATATTGCAGAGTCAAGTGACAACATTTTGTGGCAAGTTGATCCAGATCTTTAGCATCAATTTTCTTCTTGTTGGCAGAGTATTTTTGTATGGTTCCCATCTGACTTTGGTCCATACCCTCGCAGGGGTTTGTAAAGAGAACTCAATTTTGTATCTCAGAATGAAATAAATAAATAAAACCAGATTACTGTTTCGGTCTCACACATGTGTTTTAGTGATCTAGTTCATTCTTTTGCTTTTATCTCCATGTACACATTTGTGTAATTTCTGTACACACTCATGTAACTTTGCTTGAGTTTATTTCTTTTGCACTGTTATATATAACGCATAAAAACCAACCTTGATCATTTGTACTTAATACTTGTGGATTAAGCGATTGTTTTTTAGGCTATAAACCCCTGGTGACATTCCCAACTATCTTGTCTTAGCCCAACAAGATCTGAAAATGCTTGAGTAAGGTTTTCCATACCTTTTCCTCAACATTTATTTGGCGACCATACTAGGGAGATCTTCCATATCTTTTTGGTTGATTGTATTCATGATTATCTTCAATTTTTTTTTATTTTTTTTTTGTCTAAGTACTCTTTGACTAATTTTTTCCATGACAATACATGTTACAAGACAACCCATTATTGGAAACAATCTTGATGACCAAACTAACATTGCTTTGACCTTATTCAACACTATTTTAGAAACTACTAGTACTCATGCTAAAATTGAACGCTCTTGGGAAGTAATTGAAAGAGATATAAGTATTCGTGAACTCTAGGAAGCCAGGCAAAGGAAGCCCAAAAATCAATAGTAACCTCTCTTTTCTTAAATCCTTGGTTTTCTTTTTCATGTCCTCAAATCCTCGCATCTCTCGAAGGATAAGAGGATTGTCCCCTGAAGCTACTCCTATTTTTGAAATAAGAAGGAGGACAATTGTTTTATCAACACAAGAAAGTGCTCTAAGGAGAAATTTATCTGATTATGCTAGTTCACCTCCATCACCTATACTTATGACCTTCAACATGACATTTGCGGGTAGTGGTAGTGGAACCAAAGGTGCCTCCTCCTTCCAACCTTATGCTTCGTCAGTAATTGGTAGTATACACAGTCATCAGGTCTATGTTCAATCCACTACCAATCCTACTAAAGTGATAAAGAAATATGGGCTTTTCTAGTTCGAAGAAGATGTTATGAATACCCCATGGCACATGTCTTCTCCTTTAAATCTGGCACCTGCTACTCACCCATTACCGAAGTTTAAGGAGCATCTACCTAATTTTTCAGGAAATAATACTATTACTACAAATCAACACCTAGTAGCATTTTCTAATGCTTGTCATAATATCAGGGATAACGATAATGACACTTGCATGCATCTATTTTTCAACTCCCTCGAAGGGAAAGTTGCAATACATTTTTTTGATCTCCCTCCCAAAATTCTTTCTACATGGGAATAATTGGTTTATTGGTTCAAGTCCACTTATGGACAGTCCAAGAGTTCAGGTGAGTAGTTAAGGGAATACAACAATATTGCCTATAAAGATGGTGAAACCATTAAGTGTTTTAACCTTCGCTTCACCAAATTATACAATCAAATCCCTGAACTAATCCGCCCCCAAAATGAGGCTGCTTTCATGCATTATTATAATGCGCTACCTTCCCCTTATCATCATAGACTCAAAGAAAAGGCTATTGACAATCTTGGTTCTGCTCTTCATACTTGTCCAGAATATGACGAGAAACTCGAAAGAACAGGTCTCCCTAAAGGGGACTCAATCAAGCAAACATATATGTCTTCCCTCCTACAACTCGTGCAAGATATGAACAATAGGATGATAACCTATGATCGAAAGGAAAGTGTTTCTTCACCCACCCCTGAGGCATCTTCTTTTTCCTCAGTGCCTTTTAGGAATACTAATGAAAATAGTTTTCATCCAAAGGCCATTATGTCTCGCAGTTGGTGTAAATTCTGTGAAGAAAATCATGAAGAAAGTACTTGCGAAGTTAAGAAAAATGCCAGAGATAAGATCTTTGGCAAAAGGCCTGATACCACAATCACGGTTCTAAATTGGGTTGAACCAGAGGATGTTATGGTAATCAATACCCGAAACAAAACTTATAGGACCAAGGGTAAATATGATCCTCCTCGTACTTATTCCACACCAAACTCATCTTCTCAAACTATTAATACACAAGCTATCAGAGTTTTGGGAAATCAAGGAGTGCCTTCCCCTCTTCCCTCTTCTAAATAAAACATCCTTAACCAATTGGCTAATATCAAGGCTGATGCTACTCTTTTGGACATGGTTGTCATCCCATAACAACAAAAGAATCTCAAGAATTTTATGGAAGGTAAATTTTCTACCATAGCCAATGTTTTTGAAGAGTCAAAAGAAGAGGATTCAACTATAAATAAGATAGGTGTAAATAATTTTAGGAACCCTATAAAAAATCCCCCTTTTTACATATCGGTAAAAATTATGGATAAAATAGCTCATTGTTGCCTAATTGATGGCAAGTCTGGTCCGAGTGTAATGTAAAAAATTATCATGGAAGAGCTTGGCTTATCCGGCACCAATGAAAATTCTAGAAGCATGCTCTCTTATAACAGTTTGCAACAATCGACTATAGGTGAAATCAAGGATGTAACCTGAGTTATCTGTGCACATCTCGAGATAAGAGAAACCCTCATCATCCAAGTAATTGATATGCTAGTAAGCAACTATTCAATTATTTTAGGAAGAGACTGGCAAGCCTTAACGGGTGGATATCTTTCGCTTGACGGAACACATCTGTATGTCCCTCGGAACGGAAAGAATAGTATAGTCCTTAGGGAAGGAATAATTTCACCATATATAGAGAGTGTTCCCACACCTAACGTAAATTATCTTGAGGAAGATTTGGGAGTATACTTTATCTTTGTTGATGAGGGTGACACTATCCTTGAACCAATTGATTTTGACGATGGCATGTGGCACATGCATTTCGATGGTTCGTGCTCAAACGAAATTAATTGAGCCGACATCATCCTATATTCTCATATATTTAAAATCCACAATTTTTCTTATAGGTTAGAATTTGCTTGCACAAACAATGTTATCGAGTTTGAGGCCTTACTGTTAAGCATCGAAAATGCATATAACCTTGGTTGTGGCCACCTTACAGTTTTTGGTGATTCTGAACTTGTGGTGAACTTTGTATGTAAGATTTATTCGCCAAGCAACAAGTTGCTTAAACACTATACCCAAGTTGTTTGGATGCTCATTTCAAATCTGTTATCATTTAACATCAATCATGTTAAGATGGAACTCAAGTCAATGGTTGATATGATAACTGTGTTTGCAACATCTCCTACTCGAATTTTTTTACCTCAACCACCTGATTGTACTTTCCAATCTCTATATCGTTCTCACATCCCCGATAAATTAGAGTCATGGCAAGTTTTCTCGAATGATGAAGGCATTTGTGCTTTCATACAAAATTAATTGTTTAAGCCCAAATAAATCATATCTATTGAAGACGACAAATTTCCTAAAGGCTTGACTCCTATCGAAAGTTCATTTTCGTCGAGTGATGTAGGCAAAAAAGAGACACATAAGGAAGATGAGTCGAAAAGGAAAGTGGGTGATACCATTTCCTTGAACCTTGGAACACCCGAATCTCCAAATATTGTTAAACTAGGTGCCCAATGTTCTGATGAAGAAAAGGCAAAATTCACTGAGCTACTCCGTGAATTTCAAGATGTTTTTGCATGGTCATACAAGGATCTTCATGGTTTTGATCCTACTCTCATACAACATGCCATTCCTATCAAGGAAGGGGTAAAACTAGTTAGGCAAAAACAAAGACTTATTAACCCTACACTCGAAGCTACTATTAGGAAAGAGTTGGAAAAATGATTAAAAGCTAGTATAATCTTTCCAGTTAAGTATTCCGAGTGGGTGTCAAATCTGGTCCCTGTTTGGAAGACTACTGGTCAGATCAGATTATGTGTCGATTTCCGTGCATTGAACAGAGCGAGTGTCAAAGATAATTTTCCTCTCCCTAATATGGAAAATATTTTACAATAGGTTGAAGGGTCACACATGATGTCCTTACTTGATGGTTTTTCTGGGTATAATCAAATCAAGCTAAAAAGGAATGATAGGTATAAAACCACATTTACTACACGTTGGGGCACATTTTCTTACGAACGCATGCCTTTTGGCTTGTCTAATGCAGGTGCCATTTTTCAAAGAGCTATGCAGATATCTTTTGACGATCTGATCGGTAAAATTATCCAAGTTTATCTTGACGATTTGACTGTCTATTCAAAGAATCGGTTGGATCATTTTGGTAATCTTAGAAAAGTTCTCATGCGTTGCATGAAATTTGGCATTTCTGTAAATCCTTCCACATCCATTTTTGGTGTCACTAAGGGAAAACTCCTTGGTCATATTGTTTCTTATTCAGGAATAAGCATTGATCCCGAAATAATTACTGCAATTCTAAACCTTCTTGCCCCCACCTCCAAGAAAGAAGTTCAAGCTTTCATGGGCATTATCAATTTTGTCCATAGGTTTGTTCCTGATTTTGCTGTCATGGTTAAACCAATTCATAATCTTCTAAAACAAGATTATTCTTTTTCTTGGACAAATGATGTCAAAAATGATTTCCTTAGGATTAAGAAAGCAATCAGTTCCACAATGGTTTTGGCAAAAACGAATTTTGAGAGAGATTTTATCATATATACCAACTCCACCGAGGAAGCAATTTCTGATATCCTCTTACAAAGTGATGACCAAAACAATGAAAAACATGTAGCATACATGAGCTAGAGTTTATCATATGATGAAATCAAGTAATATTATATTGAAAAATATGTTTTTTCTCTTGTTTAGGCTATAGAAAAATTTCACCACTTTAGTTTAGGCAAACATATGCAGGTAAGAGTCACTTTTCCTGCTGTCAAGTTTCTTCTCTCACAAACTTATCTTTTAGGAAAACTTGTACATTGGCTTGCCAAAATCCAGGAGCATGATTTAACCATCATGACTTAAAAAATGATCAAGGTATGGGACTTAGCCCTTCACTTAGTTCAACACCCTAAACCAAGTGAAGAACTTGATGATCAGGATAATCCTCTTTTAGCTCTATTCTATATTGAAAATCAAAATATTTCTATAGTTAAGCATCCTTGGTATAGAAATCTGGGGTATTACTTGTAGCATAAAAAATGCCCAAATAACTTAGATCCTCACCAGAGAAGGAGACTCTGCCTCTAATCTTCAAGGTATATCATTTTAGGAGACTTTTTGTTTAGAAGGTTTGCAGATGGTTTATTACTTCGATGTGTGAATGATGAAGAAGCACAAAAATTGTTACATGAAATTCATGGATCATCAGTTTCTGTCATTTACATTGGTGGCCGCCATTTTTCTGCTTAAGCTACTGCCTTTAAAATCATAAGAAATGGTTACTATTGGCCTTCGATATTTCAATATTCCTATAAATTCGCAAGATCTTGTGATAAGTGCCAAAAATTTGCTGGGAAAGAACATCTTTTTGCCATGCCTTTACAACCTATCCTCCTAGATTTCCCTTTTTCTAAATGGGGATTAGACTTTATTGGTCCTATAAATCCTCTGTCTTTTGTAGGGAATATTTTTATTTTGACAACGAATGATTACTTTACTAAATGGACCAAGGTTGTCCCTCTTAGACACGCACATGATGAGCATGTAATTTCTTTCCTAGAAACTAATATCTTTTCCAGATTTGGCATTCCCTTAGAGATCATTACAGACAATGGCCCGACATTCAGTTATGCAAAGTTGACTCAATTTCTGGTTAAATTAGGGGTCAAACATTTCACTTCATCTTTTTATTACCTCCAAGGAAATGGGAAAGCCGAGTCCACTAACAAGAATTTGGTTAGAATCATAAAGAGGATCATAGAAGATAAACCTCGCCAGTGGCATACACTTCTCACTTACGCTCTCTGAGAATATCACACAACCACCAAGGCAAGCACAAGATACACTCCTTTTCAGCTCGTATATGGTCAAGAGGCTATTTCACCTACAGAGTTGGAGATTTCCTCCTTACGACTGGTGTTACAGATTGAAAAATTAAATTCTTCCAATGTTCCCCAAAGGATAAATGCACTGTTAGCCCTGGAAGAACAAAGGAATTTTGCCTTAGAGAACATAAAGAGAAGACATCAAACTGTGAAAAAGTATTTTAACAGACGAGCGAAAGTTGCTGAATTCAAGATTTATGAGAAATTCCTACTATAGGACTCAACACATGCTAAGAGAGGAAGACACTCTAAGTTCCAAAAACTATGGCTAGGTCCTTTCAAAATCGCTTTTATCCTAGGTACAAACTCATATCTCCTAAAGGATTTGGAAGATCGATTGTTCTCATACAATACTAATGGTTCCCACTTGAAACTTTATGTGGAACCAACTTGATCGTTAAACGCTTGTAAAAAAAATGACTAATGTATATAGTCTTTTGTTTTACTGTTTTCTTTTTACTTTGGTTTATTGAATTTTCATTTTTTGTTGTTTTGTTTTCGTGATTATCAGAAATAAAGTCTGGATTAGTTTTTCCATAATAATGTCATTCTGTAAATATTGTTGATCAACGAAAAATAAGATACACACAGCTGTCACGATGTCCTCCTTTCAGACATCACTGAAATTGATTTTTGCTTTCAACACTGTTATAGGATAGTTGATTTTGTCTTCTTCCCTGTTTCTACTATCCCTCTCTTCCCTCTCTTCCCTCCATCCCGAGATCCAAAGAGAATATCAAAAACATTATCCTTGAAACTTTAAGAAGTATTATATATATTGTGTTGGCATTTTTACAGACAGAAGATGCAGGCAACATGTTTTTCATTGATGGAGAGATAAGCATGAACAGTAGCGCAACGAATTGATGGTGAGATCAACATGATCAACAACGCAATGATGATGGCATGGAAATATTATATGTGAAGATTAACAGTGATCGTTGGATCCCATTCAGAATTCTCGATGACTGTCAGATCTGAATTCAGATAGGAGGAGCGCGCATTAGAAGAGAACAGATCTCAGGTGTCAGATCTGAGCCCGAAGACCAACTATCGTTGGATCCAGAAGAAGGAGCACAATCTTTAAGTACAAGATGAAGCGGGCTTACAAAGTCCCGAAAGCAGGAGGACCTTCCATCTTCAAGAAGGACATGTGGCGAATGACTAGAATTTCGCTGACTTACACATTGAAGGAGTCAACAGAGCATGGTGTGGGAACTCGCGATATGCGATATCCCAAAATGATCTGGGCTGTCGGATCGAGGATTGATCTGAATTCTTGGATCGAGGGTCGTGGACCGTTGGATGCAGACTACACGTGGTGAGAGGTCAGCTTTTTGCTGGCTGGAAAGTCAAAGGAACGAGGAGCTCTATCCTTTGAAAGCACGAAACGCGAAACCACGATTCAATCTGAGTCGTTGATCAAGGGAGAGTGTGGATCGTTGATTTGGCTCCATTTTGGAGTTTCGGATATCGGGTGTTGGGAGAGTCAAGAAACCTCACACCAAGATCCCCAAAGTCTCGAATTGCGAAAGAACTTTCGGGATAAGCGCTTGGTTAAACCTAGTGGTCATATGTGAGGAAAGAGCTAGCTTATCTCAGCTCCATTTTGGAGATCGTGACATGGGAGAGTCAAGACGTATCATCACAAGATTTTCGAAACGCGAAATTGCATAGTGCATATTTGTGTAGCCTTTGGTCACCACCGGTGGTCACGAAAAGGGAAGGAGCTTGCAAGATTTCTAGGCTCCATTTCCTGATCGGGAGTTGGAAGAGTCAGAGTGACTCACAACAAATCTCGCGAAACGCAAAACTGCGAAGTTCTCTTTAAATTAGGCCTTGGTCAGAACCATTGGTCATGAGAAGGGAAGGAGCTATTTGTTAAGCTCTATTTCAGAGATCGCAATATGAAGAGTCAAGATATCTCACCACAAGTTTTCTGAAATGCGAAACCACGAAATCACTTTCTGTTTATCCCTTGGTCACAACCAGTGGGCACATGGGATAAAACGCGAGAAACTGCAGATTTAATCCAACAGTGCTGGTAATTTGGGAATCTAATCGAAGGGCTATTGTTTCACCTCATGTTTAGTTGTTCAGTTATGATTCAGTTTGCAGAACTGAATCATGGTTCTTGGACGTTTGGCGATTTAGTTGATGAGGCGTTTTCCTGTGAGATTTGAGGTGTAACTGAATTGGTGGTAGTGTATAAAATAGATATGCAGTGATTGTGGAAGGTTGGTTGTTCGAACTGGAAAAATGAGTTGAATTGTAGGAAAGGTAAAATTACAGTATGCATAGTGTGAGATAAAACTCAGAGATGGTGAACAGATAGAAGCAAGAGCAGAATTGCAGAATAGTTTGAAGTAGAGCAGAACTGCAGAATAGATAGAAGCAGAGCAGAATTGAAGAACATATAAAAGTAGAGAAGAATTGCAGAACAGAGAAGAAGTGGTAAAAATTGAAACACCTGTATTGTTAGTTATTCAATCATTTATTCTTAATCAGGGAGGTAGGGTGGTGCTAGGGAGGACCATGGTCCTCTGATATTCAAGTTGGTGCTTGAATATTGAAAGTTGTATCTTCCATCTAGTTGTGGCTAGAAAACAGGGTGGCAGGGTGGTGCTCGAGAAAACACAGAGTTTTCTATATGCAAGTTGGTGCTTGTATAAGTCCAGTTGGTGCTGGAACATTTAGGGAGTTGATGCTTCCTTCTAGTGGGTGCT
>SNQJ01S0002503.1:184127-198870 GCA_010110895.2 Picea sitchensis
GTCAGCTGTACGGCCCTACCACGTCAGCTGTACGGCCCTGCCACGTCAGCTGTATGGCCCTGCCACGTCATCTGTACGGCCCTGCCACGTGGACTGTACGGACTGTACAGTCATCCCCTTTTTTGCCTGTTTGACTTTTCGGACAGAACGCGATATCTTCTCCATACGAACTCCGTTTGACAAAGTAAATATACCGCCGGAATCAGGAAGACGAGACGGACGCAATGGCATAGGTTTCGTCGCATTCCGAGCACTTTCATTTTTGAGCATTTTTCAAGCCCTATCAGGCTTCTGGATCCGATTTCGGATCAACTAGTGAGATACTTTCAACTTTCATTCATTCTGAGTTTACTAGAAGGCTTAACCCTCTTGATGACACCAAGGTCTTATTGAAGGAAACAGGATTCAAAAAACTGAATCACATATTTCAACGAATTTTTTTAAAGGTGTATGATTTATCGTTGGTAGTCTATGTATTCTTGTTTGTTTATGAACTGAATACCATGACTAATAAAGAATATCTTGCAGAGTCAAGTGACAACATTTTGTGGCAAGTTGATCCATATCTTTAGCTTCATTTTTCTTCTTGTTGTCAGAGTATTTTTGTATGGTGCCGATCGAAGGATTCTAAATCTGACTTTGGTCCCTACCGTCACAGGGGTTTGTATAGAGAACTCGGTTTTATATCTCACAATGAAATAAAAAAAAAAAAANGTCAAGTGACAACATTTTGTGGCAAGTTGATCCATATCTTTAGCTTCATTTTTCTTCTTGTTGTCAGAGTATTTTTGTATGGTGCCCATCGAAGGATTCTAAATCTGACTTTGGTCCCTACCGTCACAGGGGTTTGTATAGAGAACTCGGTTTTATATCTCATAATGAAATAAAAAAAAAAAAAATCAGATTATTGTTTCGGTCTCACGCATGTGTTTTAGTGATCTGGTTTGTTCTTTTGCTTTTATCTCCATGTACACATTTGTGTAATTTCTGTACACACTCATGTAACTTTGTTTAAGTTTATTTCTTTTGCACTTTTATATATAACACATAAAAACCAACCTTGATCCTTTGTACTTAATACTTGTTTTCCATAAGGGATTGTTTTTGAGGCTATAAACCCTGAGTGACATTCCCAACTATATTGTCTTAGCCCAACAATATCTGAAAATGATCGAGTAAGGTTTTCCATACCTTTTCCTCAACAATCAGGATGTAATCGTTTGAATTCCAAGCCCCAAAAGTATAAAAAATCAATTCAGAAAAATCCCCATAAATGAGTTGTTTTCCGCTTCGTGTTTTATGAAAAGACTATGCAAAACATGAAATATAGTGTTTATATAGGTGTTGTAAAGTTCTTGATGTCCCCTATACCCTACTACAAATGAAATATAGTTTCTAGGTTGTATGCATTTACAAAGTTAAAAATCAAGAGGGTCTGTTATTAACTATAGGGAATTGTTTTTGTTAATGGGTTTCTTAGCATTAATTATTTAGAGTGACAATAAAGCCAACAAAGATTAAATCAAAGTTGAATCAACCTACTAACTTGGTAGTTGAACCATTAATCTCCTAACTTGATGTTTCGAGCTTTTTCCAAGTTTGTTGGGATTCTAGCAAGTGAATTGCTCACCTTGGAGGTAAGAAAGCTGTCAAACCCAATGAATCAACATTTTTAGCCCAAATTTTGTGAATTTTGTGAATTCTATAGTGAATTTGCTGTTCGTTTTGGATATGCTAGTGGAAAGTGCCCACAAAGGATAATTCAACCACTTAGGAAAGCAAGTAAATCAACATTTTGATCCCAAATTTAATGAATTTTGTGAATGTTATGGTGAATTTGTGGTTGGTTTTGGATATGCTAGTGGCAAGTGCCCACAAAGGATAAATGAACCACTTAGGAAAGTAAGTTAACCCTCTACCTCAATGAATTGGATACTAAGGGAGCAATTTCTCACCTCAAAAGCCATAAGATGCCCAAACCCAATGATTCACTAGTAAGATAAGGCAATCATTCACCTCAAAGTATACACTAAGCTTCCAACCCATTCATTTGCTTGTAGACCTCTCAACACAATGATTTGGCATCGTTCTTTCTTTCCTTTCCCGACGATAGATTTTCCCAAACTGAAAATACTTAGTTATGGTGCATGCATGCTAAGATCATTAACCCTTTCATTTATAAATACCTTGGGTTAGTTATTCACTTCATTCATTGTCTTCCATTTACCCCTGGAAATTCTTTACATCTCTCTTAGTTATAAGTGAATGCTTTTCATTGTTGGATATTGTCTATTTATAGGTAGTGAGCTATCTAATGTAGTTCCAACTTGCACATGGATTGATTTATTCAACATACTAATGTATCCAATTCATTCTTCAAAAATGAAGAGAGATGTAAAAGTTTGGGTTGAAGCTAGGAGGATACACCCTTTAGATGCATCTCTCCATCCCTTTGATCTAAACTTGAAGGAATTTGCAAAATATATAGCTAGGGACCCATCATTCAATCAAATGTTAGACTATTTGCAACACAGTGTGCAAAGTTTCAGGCAATTGGATGGTGAGTAGTAATTTTTTTTTGCAATACAATAGCTTATGAAAAATACTCAGTTGTGGAGAATGAATTTGATGCAACAAATTGTGCCTATAACCTAATTGATGAAGGGGAGATAGCTATTGGACATGTAAATATGTCTATTTACTGGGCATGTTGGGAAATTATTTTGGGGGCATCATATAGTTGTTTTATTATTCATTCAATCATGTTGGAAAGCATTTCAAATATTGAGTGACTTTTAGTTGCCTTTGTTCACAATGGAAAGAACAAGTAGAAACCCGAGAGGGTTTATTAGTGTTTATTCATATTTCACAATTGGAAGTGGTTCCTTTTCATTTTCATGCAATCTCTATTAGTTTCTATTTGTGGACTAAGGACAATGAAAATTTTATCATAATATATATGCTGGACAATACCTTTTGAGCTCCCATGTGTTTCTTTAACACTAATCCTAATGGAAAGATTCTTACAAGTTTTTATACAGATCCGTATAGGTTGGACTTTAATATCCTAGTCTAATATGTGCCAAGCTTTCCAAATGGTTTTCAATTTATTGGAGCACTTTTTGTTACATGCAAAGTAAAATGAAAAATGTTATTTGTCATCATGCCCCTCAAATGGGTTTATTTATTTATTTTCCCCTGGAATGTAGATCCTTGGGAAATTCTCATCCACTTCCCTTCATTACAAGGATTGTACCCCAATCCATGTGGATATCAATGGTCGTCCACCTCTTCAACCGAATCAATCTATCTTCTTGGCAGTTTTTCTACAATTTTTCTGGTCCCAAACTTTCGGGGCCGTTTTGAGGCCCTAAACAATGTTTTTTGGACACTCAAGGGCGAAGGATTTCCATGGCATTCCCTTGCCCTAGATTAAAAGTTGCATTCTTTGATAGTTCTTTTCAACAAGCTATCGTGCGTCCGAAATGAATATCGTATACAAAAGTTCCACCCCTGGGAAGTTAACATATTAACTAACCACCTCGAGGTCCGCAATACTTTCCTCGTTTCATCTTCTAGGGTTAGGGTTTCGATGATTAGGGTTTTTGCCTCTTTGTTTATACGATTCATGATAAAAGTCCCTTTTTGGTGTCTTTGTAATCATATTTTTTCAAATGAGTGTAGCCGAAGTCTCTTTCTTTTTAGAGATAAGCTACCACCATTCTAGTTAGTTTGTGTCCTACAATACTCTGCTATTTTATTCATCAATAGAAGTTGGGTTTTACTGTATTTTTGTCTTCTCTGCTATATTTTTGTTTGTGTCTAATTTCATTCTCAATATAATCTAGATAAGTGGTATCAAAGCAGTATGCTCCTTATTATTTCTCAATGCATGTCCTCGATGAGGTCAGGGTATAAATAGTTGGGTCTCGAGCTAGTTTCACTTGGGGACAATTGCTCTCACTAGCCCAAGCAACCTCCCATGGTAGAAGAAAAGAGAGATGATGGAGTAGGATATCCTTTCAAAATGTTTCTCAAGGAAGCCCTTACGCGACAATGAAATTAGATGATGGACAACTTCACCTAGATCCTTCAACAACTACTGATGACAAGCGAGGCCCCTTCAACAAGCAACCATTTCGAAGGTGAGGTACCCTTCAAGGTACAATTTAAATTTGATATACCCTTATTTGAAGGATAGATATATGCATATTCTTTGGAGAAATGGATAAATCTTTTATAAGGGTATTACTCTGTTAAAAAAATTCCAACACTAAAAATATCACCTTCACTCTCCTTAAATCCCTCCCCCATGTCAAATATTGGTGGGAATGTTACTGGGAGAGACATAACAAAGATGAGTCGATGGAATTTGGGACAAGACCCACTTGGGTGGATTTTTTTGATTCCCTCAAGGAGGATTTCTACCCTGTCATAAACTATGATAACCAGTACATGAGATGGACGACTATGCGTCAGGAAAGAGACCAGATGATGTTAGAGTACACTAACATATTCCATACCTTACACTCAAAGTTGGCTATCAGAGACTCTAAGTGGCAAATGGCTCTGAAGTAACACAATGGCCTACATAGGTACATCCAAACATAGATGGATTTCTTGGACATCCCCTCACTGGGAGCTGCTTATAGATATGTTGTCAAAACCGAGCAGAAATTTAAGCAATGAAATAAGCGAGAGTTTGGGTCTGCAAATATGGTACAACAGAAGCATGGAAAAGGTGGCCTTAACTCACAGATCAAGGAAGTACAACCTCAAGAGACACAGTCCAAGTTGCGAGCAAAGAGGGGTGATGAGAAGATGAAGAAGAAAATTGGAAAGTGGTATGAGTTCCACAAAATACCCCAGCACAACACTAATGAATTATACTCAAAACAATCATTGTTGGCTAAGCTTAAAGTAAAATAGATAGACCCCAACTCAAAATATGATTCGAAGTAGGATAAGGGAAAGCAAATCATTGATGTGGAACCTAGTGCTACCATCACAACCACAAAGATCCAACCAGATGATTTAGAGGAGCTTGAGGAAGGGGTGCACCTCTTCCATTCATAAATGTGGGTGAGGGGAACCCCACTGCATTTCATTATTTACAACGAGAGCCAAAATAACCTAATATTAACCGAGGTCAGCAAGAGATTGAAGTTGCCAACGAAGCCACACCTCTAATCATACACCATTGGTTAGTTGAGCCAGGGTCGAGACCTTCATTTCAGCTATCAATGTCGCTTGTCCTATGACATCAAGCCCTTGAAATATGAGGTACTATGTGATATTTCCCCACTCAAAGTTTGTGATGTTCTCTTAGGACAACCTTATATGTGGGAACACCATTTTGTTTATGAGTCTCGACCTTGTAGTGTCATTATCACTCTAGGGGGTCATCCCTACAGAGCACTCGAGGTAGTTCTGACCACTACGATTTCATTGATCTCGACAAAACAATGTCGAAATGTAATCTCACAGACTGTGAAGTTTTTCCTCTTCATGGTTTGGTCAGAAAGGGAATGAAAGGTCATGCGGCCACCATAGCTTCAAAATAGGGTCTCTCTACACAACATAAATGAGTGGACAATATTATACATGAGTATAGAGACATCTTCACTTCACTTGTAGGGGTGTTTATGCACTGCTAGGTCAAACATCCCATTGATTTTATACTTTGTGCTCCCTTTCCCAATGTTCCAATATGCAAGTACTCCCTTTTGGAGAATAAGGAAATAAGGTGTCAAATTCATTTGCTCATATGCAAGGGATACATTCAACCAAGACCCTCTTTTTGTGGGAGCCCAATTATGTTGGTGCAGAAGAAGGATGGAACATGGTGACTCTATATTGATTATAAAGACCTAAATAAAATCACTATCAAGAACCGATACCCAATCCCCCAGATCGACAATCTGCTTGACCAACTCAAGGTTGCCAAGTTCTTTAGCAAGATCAATATGAAGTTGTGTTATCACCAGGTTCTGATAGAATCAACTGATGTATGAAAGACAACCTTCAAATCTAAAGAAGGCCTCTTCAAGTGGTTGGTCATGACTTTTGGCTTGAATAATTCTCCAATGACATTCATGAGGATGATGGATGATATCTTGCAGCCATTCACGAACTCTTTCATGGTGGTCTATTTAGATGAGATCCTCATCTTCAGAGGGACCTGGGAAAAAAAATTGCAGCACACTCAGTAGGTCCTGAGCACCATGTGGCAACACAATTTATACACCAACCTAGATAAATGCTCATTCGACATGCAAAGAATCCAATATTTAGGATAAATCATGGATGTACATGGGGTGAATGTGGACCCAACCAAGATCCAATTCATTTGCGATTAGCTAGCCCTGAGGAATCTAATAGAGCTCCGTAGCTTCCTGGGCCTCGTCAACTTCTATTGCAGGTTCATGTTGGGGTTCTATCATATAGCTTGGCCCTTAAGTCAAGTGACCAAGGGGGGAGCTAAAACCAAGCTTTCTTAGTCTCAATCACAACATAAATCATTCCATGATTTGAAACACTGCCTATGTTCCGCACCTGTCCTCACATTGCCAAATCTACAATAGTTGTCTGAGATCAAGATAGATGCCTAGGACTATGCTATCAATGTTGTCCTCACTCTGCAGGGACATCTGGTTTCCTATCATAATGAAACACTATCTGATGTTGTTCGCAGGTATCCGACATATGACAAGGAGATGTAATCAATTGTGCAAGCATGTCGATAGTTGAAGCATTAAATTATGGGAGAGGAAACAATCATACACATTGATCATGAGCCTTTGCAATTCATGCAAATGTAAGGGTTTTTACAAAATGACCACCACCAAAAGTGGTCCACATACCTGCAACAATTCCACTTGAACATCAAGTATAAGAAGGGAAACATCAATCGAGTTGTTGACTGCCTCAATCAACCTCTAGTTGTAGCACTAACCACGGTGCTCAACTCTTGCAGGCATGAGACCTCAGGTTGGTCGCAATTATATGATAGTGATCCTGACTTCATTGCTTCATATAGAACACTAGGTTTAGTCACTACAACTGCAAACTTTCATCTCCAGGATGGACTATTGTGCCATCTGGACCATATCTGTGTTCCTTCAAGTGAGTGTGCAAAGATGATTTTGGAAGCCCAATACAGTTGAGTGGCATGACAGTTTGGCATGGAAAAAATAGTGGCAGTGCTGCAAAATTATTTTTATTGGCCAAATCTTTGACAAGATTGAAGAACACACCACCCACACTAAGAGGGGGGGGTGAATTAGTGTGTGGACTATTCTAACTTTTTCTTCTTTCAAGTTACTAKTTAAAATATAATTGAACAAATTAATAACAATCAAATCATAATCACAATGGACACATAGACACCASATGTTTGTACAAGATTTTGTATAATTGATATGAACATAGTAATATGAATATATGTGAAAGAGGATTTTCTCTTAGCACCAACTAATTGTTTCAGTACCAACTTAAGTAAGGAGCACAACCTCCTCAGAGAGAACCAACTCTCAGCCAAGACCCATCTTGGCGCAAGACCTAGCTTGCTGATAGAACCCAATCTATCCAACTAGATTTTATTCAACTCCAGTAGTAGTGATCCATTATAGAATCAACTYTATATTATGATCAGAGGTATACCATAAAACACTCATCACCGCATTTCATCTTCTTTATGTAATTCACATTTTCTTTCCTCTGATATCTTCTTGGAATATGATTCAACTTTTTATCTTTTGATATGGACTATAGAGACACTTTCTTCTCAACTCTCTTCCATGATTATATACTCTTCAAATGGTGTGAGTGTGACAAAACTGTGTCCCTTCATTTCGACGATCACACCTCTTCGATTAATTACTCTTAATTACTGTTTATTTATTTTACCGTGAAGGTTTTTCATAAATTGATCACAGTCATGGATCAATTTAATCCTTTATACTCAATCCCAAATCTCTATTATTTTCACAGAGACCAAATTCTATGCAGGCACTTCCTTCAAGCCATTTCATATGACCGAGCGTTAAAAAACCACTGGCTTACCTAATATAGCGACGTATAACAGTTTCCTTTTAAAACTCTTATATCATATGACCATCGACGATAACTAGATGCTAAGCCAAATGAGTGCTTGAGTGCTTTATTAAATCAATGGTTACAATTCAATCTTCTGATGGGATGAATGACTGACGAAATTTCAACACTTTTCCCTTCGGGTCTTTGCGACTTCCAACAATTCAAAACTCTCGAATACGATATCGCCGAACTAATCGGACGGTTAACGTTTTTGTAAAGATAGATCAATGGTCAGCTTTAAACCTTACACTCATCCTTTCATTGCTAAATCTGACAGCTATGAATTAATCAAGCATTGAGATGGATGGCCACCATTTACTCCGGGTCTCTGGACTCTAGAGATATCAAATCTCAAACTCCTTATTTCCTCTGTACGTTATTCTTCTGGAGCTAACAAACAACTAACGAGTGTCTCTATTTTAATCAACGGTTGAGATCCTTTCGTGTCTCCGAGCTTCGGAATTCTCAGGCCTCAACTTTTGATGTAGTATGATCAACAGTTGAGAATACTCTCGAAGCGATCTTTCAGATTAGACGACTTATGTCCGTTACGGGATTTCGACGTTCAGGACTTTCAATTCTCAAGCTTCCGTTTGCTCCTGGAGCATTTCACCCAGAGTCCACGATCCAGCAACGCATGTCCTCTTTAAACCAATGGATATCATCCACTCCGGGACTCTGTCCTTCGACAATCTCAAATCTTTCTCCTTCGCATTTTCCCGGAGTAGTTTCGCCCAAAGTTCACGATTCGTTGACACGTACCCTCCTGCACAATCAATGATCATGAATGCTCCCAAAGTGATGTTTCAGATCGGACGTCTCGTGTCCACTTTGGGACTCCGAAATTCGGGACTTTGGGACTTGGGGCAAGTACTAGTGGTATATCTCCTAAAGAAAAACTCCCAGAGTGATGTAAGTTTCTTATGTCACTTGCTGATGTGTCACGAGCCAAGTAGCTGCCACGTGTCACTCTAATTCGTGATTTGCATGTACCAGAAATGTCGAATAACCTTGACACTTGTCAGTGTCTGATTGTGCCACGTGTCATTGCTGACGTAGTCTTGCTGACATGGATCCTCATGTGGCACATGCTCTTCTCTTGGATCTAACAATTGTCCTAACTCTCGGTGTATTCTTAGATCAACAGTTGAGAGCAACTTCAGGTCTTCGTAAATTTTGACATTTGAAAACTCCCGAAGCAATTCTCCTGGAGTGACGTAACTCGCTTACGTCACTTGTTGACATGGAACGAGACAATTTCCTCTTGACACTTTTCATCTTTTGATTATGCCATGTGTACTTGTTGACATGGTCTTCCACGCATCCTTGCTGACGATGTTCGCTGATGTGGATCTCCCACACGTCCTTGCTGATGAGGTTCGCTGATGTCGATCTCCCACACGTCCTTGGTGACGAGGTTTTCTGACCAATAGTCTTGATCCAACGATCCTCGTTTGTCCTCCAAATCCAACAATCCTTATTCGCTTTGGATTTTCGGTCTCCGGGTATTTCAAATCTCAACTTGAAGGAGCGTAAGTTCCTCACATATTTAGATCTGTAGTGAAGGATGCTCGTTCGATTAGGATCTAAGATCGACGGTTCAATCCGTCTGCGATGTAGCTCTTGTAGCTTATCCTGTCCTTCCACTTTAACACGATCTGACAACTAACATGAATCAGGTTTAATCCGATGGTTGACGGGTATTTGTCTAATCAAAATCTCAACCTTTTAGCCCCGCTGATCCTATCCTTCCACATTGAGATGATCCCATGGATGTGGAGATTCTCGAAGTGGATCAACGATCGATGATGATTGCGGAGCTACAACTTGCGAGTGATTTAATTTTCCTTTCAATCTCCGCAATCTATCCCTGCCGTAGATTTGGCGTTTGTGCATCCGACGGTCATGGTTTAATATGACTTAAACTGGTCATTAGTTGGATCAACCACAGTCGTAGATCTTTGAAGCTGTGTGATCTAATGATCTGGATGGATTGCGGGTTTGTAACTAGTGAGTGGTTTAATTCTGCTTTTGATCCCCTCAATTCTTTCCTGTCATTGATGGCTGACGATCATGGTCTTTCAACGGTCCTCAAGCCCATGGTCACTCACATGACTGATGCGCATTATATTAGACGATCAACGCGGTCAACCTCTTGATCGGACGACTGCTGAGGCTTCTCACTCTGATCAGACGGCTGCTGAGCTTACACTTTTCCTTTCGAGTTTTGATATCTGTGTTTGCTAACCCTCCTGAGATTTTATCATAGGAATATTGTTGATCCTGTCGTGATCAACAATAAACACGAATTTCTTCTGCTACCTGATATACTGTGCAATGCGCTCTTCCTTCTGAGCTTGCGCTATCGATCTCTGCTCACTGTTTGACATCTTCTGCTAACTGATATACTTGTTGACATCAATGAAAATCTCATCTGTGGTAATTCATCATTAAAAACATATCATCACATCGACTGTTGACATCAATGAAAATATATCCAACAATCTCCCCCTTTGTCATTGAGGGCAACCTACTAACTTCGTATACAAAAAATCCCCCCATGATGATGATTTCCTCTTATGAAGTTTCTCTCCCCCTTTGACATCAATGGCAAATGGTTTCTTCTTCTATGATCTGTCAGTATAATTACTTCCCTGACCACTGATAATTCCTCCTGCAATAAACCTTTTTCTGTCAATTGAATGACTCCTTCTGTCATTGATTGCTATCTCCCCCTGAATAGGTGCCAACTGATGCATTATTTTCTTGAGAGATTTAGGTAGGAATAAGGATTACTCCCAATTTTTGCCTGAGATAATCAAATACATCATTGTTTAAGGGTTTTTTCTCCTATGGTAAAGCTCTGTATGTTACTGACCAGACTGAACTTGGTTAACTCTTCCTACATACATGTTCTTCCTGTCATAGTTGAATGACTCCCCCTTTCAATATGATTTTTCTCTGCTTTTGACTACTCTCCACCTTTGTTTTTGAAAGGGTAGCTCTTCCTGAAAAGGTTTATTCCTTGTTGATTTACTAACTTCTTATCTTAGTTGATTGGGATGTTTGGGTTTCAAATGAGTAGTCTTATTGATACAAATTTTTGGAGTGATCGAGTCTTTTCAAGACTTAATCTAATTACTTTCTTATTTAATACTTCCCTTGAATTTTTACTGACTGTTCTCCCCCTTTGTTTCTAAAAGGGTAGCTTTTTCTGCCAGGGTTTCTCCTCTTGTTATTTCTGCAGGATGTCATGTACCTCATTTTGTACATCAGAATGTTGTTTCTGCGGATGCCGTTGTCCTACTAGAACACTGTGCAATTGTAGCTCATCTTATTCAAACAACTTTTGGATCCCATTGATTCTCATCGATCTCTAACCAAGATGCTTATTTTCTGTACATTGCTTTAAAGTTGTCTGAGACAACTTTATACTATGCTTGTCACATGACTCCAATTCTTTTTGTAGCAAATACCTTCACTCCTGTTCACTTGTTCAGTATTTTCTATCCACTTGTATGAGTGTCCCGATTTCTTGAACTTTGTTTTCTGATATTCTATTACTGAAACTTATTTTTTCTTCCATGTTTCATTTACTCCTTTTGTCGTCTTGTATGACGCATTTCTCTTTGACTGTTTTCTTGAGTTCCAACAATTATAGGATTTGTGGCCATATCTACCACAACTATAGCATCTCATAGTGTAACAATGTGTAGCAATATGTCAACATGATTGTAGTTCCAACACCTTAGACTGTTGTTGAACCTACCAACTTGTTTTATTCCATGATGCCTACAATCCAAGGCTTTATGACCATATTCATTACAAGAAAAATAGTAATCGTTAAAGACACTCTCATACCTTCTTTGATTCATCCATGAAGGTGTATCTCTTATGAACTTGCTTTGAGGTATATGAATAGCTTTTGGATGTCTTCCGTGATCTGATCTAATAAATTTTGTAGCGTTTCTTTTATTTCTTGAACGTGAAGAACCTGATTCATACCTGCTTTCACTTTTTGCAAATGAAGGAGTTGTGTTAGACCTGTCTTCATATTTTGAAAATGAAGGACTTGTGTCAGACTTGTTTTCACCTTTTACAAATGAAGGACCTGCATAATATTTCTTAGGACTACTTATCTCTTCCTTATTGTATCCAAGGCCAGATTTGACATTTGGTGATATCTGACTATTATTTCTTGAGTACATTATGGTCCAGCCTGTGGTCATTGATGGACATTGTTATTGCACAATTTGTAATTTGGGAAAATGCCAACCCAAGAAACAAGTGTGAGACACAACTGGGGACACCTATCACTATCACCTGAATAGATATCCCCCTCATTTTAGCAATGGAAAATTCCACCACACGGGAGGCTTCCCAGGTGACCTTAGGGGGACATGTAAGGGAGAAGGAAAGGAAAAGAATTAAACACCCCTATAGGTTAAATGAAAGGTTCTAGGAGCTTGATGTAGGTTGAGTATCGATCAAGGAAAGGTTTCCAATGGAGAGTACCTGCAAAACCAATGTTAGAAAACCAAAACCAATACAATATATGATGAAAAAGAGCCCTAGAACAAGAGTGAAACAACAAGTTATTCTTTTTGTCCAAAAATTGCAGCAACGACAGTTATATATCAGAAAAAACAAAGTTATAACAACTGCAAATTAAACCATCAAAATCAAGTATATGATATTGGAAAATAAATATTGCAACTAGTACACAATGTTCCAATGTTTAGACTAAGACTTTGACAGAAAATGAGGGTTATTAATGAGTTTTATCGACAAGTATTTATGACAGCCCAATGGCTATAGATTTTTTTTTATACAACAACAAGTTATGACCACTGAAATTAACAAGTAAACCACCCAATCAATATCTTACAATTAATAGAACAATTATCACAACTTACAAGTAATTTTCAGCGGTAGAAAAGTGGAAAAAGAATGTGAGAGAGTAAGGTTGTTGCAGTCCTAATGGATATAGCTTAAGGTTTATTACAACAACATGGTCACTTATCCAGTCAAGGCACCCTTGTAGGAAAAGAGAGCTTAAAGCATGTAATATTCAAACCCAAACTTGAACAATTCAATTTCTCGAATTTCATGTTTACCAATGCAATAATTAACAATCTCCAATGAAAATATTAGTGCCTTGTTATTAGGTGAATGGAGTTTCTTCCTTGGAAAACAAGTTCACAAAAGAGGAAGAAGATATCCTTGATTAAAGTTAAACCCTTATAAAACCCAACAACACTCCTTCCAAATCATCTAGATTAAAATCCAAAATGAACTAGGGTTTGAATTTTCTCTAGGGGTCTAAACCCTCTTAGTTCCTAGAGAAATAAACCCTAGCTAAGCCTTGAAACAAGGGTGTAAATCCTCTTACATATTGTTGCAATCCTTATAAAACTTCAAATAGCAAAATAAAATAAAATCTTGGTGGAGGGTGTAAGCCCTTTTACTCCTCCTTGGGTTTGAGATATATTTCTTGAATTTTAACAAGTAAATGACAATAAATTGCAGAAAATTCCTCACCAAGATCCAATAGATAGCATGCAAGAAACCCTTACTACCAAGATTTATCCAAAAATTTCCAAATAAACACCATCAAGATAAATCACTAGCCATTATTGCTCCAAACAACAAGTTTTTCATCCATTTACACAAGAGAAGAAGAGGCTGAAATTTTAGTACAAGAGAGGGAGAACCCTCAAGTGTGTTATCATTTGTGACAAATGACTTGCCTCATATTTATATGAGGAAACCCAAGCCCTAGTTTGTCCACTTTACAATTAAATCCACGATTTTAGGTCTAAAACCTAAGTTACAATACTTAATTAACAAGATGTCTTGATTTGTTTGCCAACAAAGGCTACAAAATGACCAAAAATAACCAATGATGGGACGTTAGCACACAAAATATCTCTCCAAGTGGCACATGTGATAGGAAATCCTACAAAGGTTAGGATGTCAAGCTAGAAGAGTGCCACATCATCCCCAAATGAATCAATAAGGTGGGGCTTCAAACTACAACATCATCAAATGTGCCAAAAAAATCCCAACATTCCCTTCAAAGTGTGACATCATGCTATCCAAGAGTGACCTTTAGCCAAAGGCAGGTGACGTCCTCTTTCCTCCATGCTTCCAAGCTTCGTTTGAATGCTAAAGTCACCATACCATGTGCAACATTCATCTTCAAAATCCTCCAATGAGTGGGGTGCTACATCCAACCAATGGGCTTTCAAGCCCCTATGGAGGTCCAAGTGGCCTAGTTCCTCCATGAATAGATTTCACCGGGAAAGGTCCTGCTAAGACAAACAAGTACACACTCCAAGGTTCCACAAGTCATATGCATCATTCCAAGTAATCCACATTTAATAAAATAACCACCCAAACATGTGAATTAAATCCCCCCTTTTCAAACTAAACAAATGCTCAAAGACCTTATAAACTTTTCCAAATTTATGTATGGGAAGGTGTCATGGTGCCCTATTGGGTAGGTGTTGACGGGCGAAATTGACCGTCCGTCAACTGGGAGAGTGGAACCGGTCCGAGGTTGTCTAAATAACCCAAGCCGTTTGGAATGGACCACCCTGACGAGTTTAACGGCTCCGTTGGCCGCTCTGAGGTCTCGTAAGGA